>PISX010004392.1:40370-112148 GCA_004024625.1 Mellivora capensis
AAAAAAAAATTTTTTTTTAGAAAACCCTCTATACTGTTTCCCACATTGGTTGCACCCAATGATATTCTCACCAACAGTGCAAGGGGTTCCCTTTTCTCTACATCCCTGCCAACACTTGCTGTCTTTTTGATACTAACCATTCCGACTGGTGTGAGGTGGTATCTCACTGTGGTTCTGATTTGCATTTCTCTGATGATTAGCGATGCTGAGCATATGTTCATGTGTCTGTTGGCCACAAGTATGTCTTCTGTGGAAAAATTTTAGATAGGTCCTCTATCCAGTTTTTAATCAGATTATTGCTTTATTTGGAACCACTGTTGAGTTGTAACAGCTCTTCATATTTTTTAGATATTAACCCCTTATCAGATAAATTATTGGCAAAGATCTTCTCCCATCCAGTAGCTTGCCTTCTGTTGAGGATTTCTGTATCCATGTTTATCAGAGATATTGGCCTGTAGATTTTTGTAGGATCTTTGTCCTCATAGAATGAGGATAATGCTGACCACATCGAACGTATTCAGAAGTTTTCCCTCCTTTTCTATTTTTTGGAATAGTTTGAGAAAAATAGGTATTTTCTTTTTTCTTTAAAGAGTTTATTGATTTACTTGACAGAGATCACAAGCAGGCAGAGTGGGGGGTGGGAAGCAGGCTCCCCACCGAGCAGAGAGCCCAATGTGGGGCTCTATCCCAAGACCCTGAGATCATGACCTGAGCCAACGGCAGAGGCTTTAACCCACTGAGCCACCCAGGCACCCCATTATCTCTTTTTTAAATGTTTGGTGGAATTTACTTGTGAAGCTATCTAGTCCTGTAGTTTTCTTTGTTGGGAACTGTTTGTTTGTTTGTTTGTTTGTTTTTAACCAGTTCATTTTCATCACTACGGAGTCTATTCAAATTTTCTACTTCCTGATTCAGTTTGGAAGACTGTATATTTTCAGGAATTTAGCCATTTCTTCTAGGTTGTCCAATTTGTGTGCAATATTTCCTAGTATTCTCTTATAATCATTTGTACCTTTGTGCTGTTGGTTATTTCTCCCCTTTCATTTCTGCCTTTGAGTCTTCTTTTTTTCCTGTGTCTGGCTAAAGGTTTATCAACTCTGTTTATCTTTTCAAAGAACCAGCTCTTGATTCCATTGATCTTATTATTTTTAGACTCCATTTCAATTATTTTTGCTCTCATCTGTGTTTCCTTTCTTCTACTAACTTTGGATTTTGTTCTTTTTCTAGTTCTTTCACACATAAGGTTATTTTGTTTTAGATTTATCTTCTTTCTTGAGATAGGCTTGTATTGCTATACACTTCCCTCCTGTAACTGCTTTTGCTGGGTCTCAAAGATTTTGCATCATTGTATTTATAACTTCATTGTCTTTTTTTTAAAGATTATTTTAGAGAGAGAGAGAATGAGCAAGTGAGGGGGAGAGGCAGAGAGAGAGAGAAAAAATCTCAAGCAGACTCCCCATTGAGCACAGAGCCCAATGTGGGGCTCAATTCCACAGCTCTGAGATCATGACCTGAGCTGAAATCAAGAGTCGGTCCCTTAACTGACTGAGCCACCCAGGCACCCACCCCCCATATAATTTTATTTCCTCTTTGATTTCTTTGATGACCTATTGGTTATTCAATAGCATGTTGTTTAGCCTCCATTTGTTTGTGCTTTTCCCAGTTTTTTTTCTTGTAATTGATTTCTAGTTTCATACCACTGTGGTGAGAAGAGATGCTTAATAGGATTTTAATACTCTAAAATCCACTGAGGCTCGTTTTGTGGCCTAATATGTGATCTACCCTACAGAATGTCCTATGCATACTTGAAATGAAAGTGTATTTGGATGGAAAGTTCTGCATATATCTATCAAGTACATCTGGTCTGATATGCCATTCATAGCCACTATTTCCTTATTGATTATTTGAACTATCCATTGGTATAAGTAGGATGAAAAGCCCCTATTATTATTGTATTACTGTCAATTTCTCTCTTGATGCCTGTTAATATTTTCTTTATATATTCAGGTGCTCCTATGTTGGGTGCATAGATATTTACAATTGCTATATCCTTTTGTTGAAATAATCCCGTTATTATGTAATGCCCTTCTTTCTCTCTTGCTATAATCTTCATTTTTAATGTCTATTTTGTCTGATAGAAGTAGTTCTATCCTGGCTTTTTTTTTCCTTCAATTTGCATGGAATTTTTTCCCATCCCTTCACTTTCAGTCTGTGTCTTTGAGTCTGAGTTCCTTGTAGGCAGTATATAGATGAGTCTTGCTTTTTTTATCCAGCCACCCTATGTCATTGGAGCATTTAGTCCACTTACATTCATAGTAACTTCCCACTTAGAACTACTTTTGCTGGGTCTCAAAGATTTTGCTACCATGTTGTTAATTGCCGTCTGGTTGTTTTTGTAGTTCTTTGTTGTTCTCTTGCTCTCTTCCCCTATGGTTTGATGGCTTTCTTTAGTGTTGTGCTTAGATCCCTTTGTGGGTTTTTTAAAAATCTATTACAGGTTTTTGATTTCTTATTACCATGGAGTTCCTATGTAACGTGTGTAATAGTCTGTATTAATTTGATGGTTGCTTAAGTTGGAACACATACTAAAAGCATTAAATTATTACTTCCCCCTCCAAGTTTTATGGGTTAAATCATATAATTTACACCTTGACATATTCTGTGTCTTTTTATTTTGTATTTCCCATTTATTATTGTACTATAATTGAGTTTAGTACTGTTCTGTTTTAGCCTTCATACTGGCTTTATAATTGATTAATCTACTACCTTGCCTATATGCTTGCTTTTGCCAGTGAAATGTTTTCCTTTCATATGGTTCTTAATTCTGTTATGGTCTTTTTCTTGCCACTCAAAGACGTCCCTTTAACATTTCTTGTAAGGCTGGTTTAGTGGTGATGAACTCAACTTTAACTTCTGTTTGTCTGGTAAACTCTTTCTCTCCACTTCAATTGTGCCTGATAACTTGCTGGATAGAGTATTCACAGTTGTAAATTTTTTTACTTTCAGCACTTTGAATATACCCTGCCACTCTGTTTCAGCTAAAAAAATTAGGTGATATCCTTAAGGGGAGGAGGTGGGCCCTTATTTGTTTGCTTTTCTCTTGTTGCTTTTAAAATTCTCTATTTACCTGTAGCTTTTTCCATTGTAGTTATTATGTGCCTTGGTGTAGACCTTGCTTGGGGCTCTCCTTGATTCCTAGACTTGGATGTCTTTTTCCTTCCCTGGTTAGGGAAGTTTCAGTTACTATTTCTTCGAATAAAATGCTGTCTCCTCTCTTCATCTCAGATCCTTATGATGCTAGTGTTATCACACTTAATCATGTTGCAGACATCCCTTAACCTATTTTTTTAATTCTTCCCCTTTTGGCTGTTCAGGTTGGTTGTTTTCTATTACCTGGTCTTTCAGATTGCTGACCCATTCTTCTGCATCCACTCATCTGCTGATTCTAGTGTATTTTTTCATTTCAGTTAATATATTGTTCAGCTCTGGTTCTTTTCACATTTTCTATTTCTTTGTTGACGTTCTCACAGAGTTCCTATACTCTTCTCTCACATCCAGGAAGTATCTTTAGGACCATTACTTGTAACACTTTATCAGGCATATTACTTAGTTCCATTTAATTTAGTTCTAATTTTGTCTTATTTCATTTTTTAGATATTCCTCTGTATCCTCATTTTGTGTAATACTTTGTTTCTTTGTATTAGGCAGGTCTGCTAGGTCTACTGGTCTTAAAAGTGGTGGTCTTGTGTCAAAGACCTGAAGTGCTGTGATTCCTTTGGGCATGCTGGTAGGTGGGGCTGACCCTCATCTCAGCTGGCTGCAATAACCTGCTTCACCTCCTACAGGCATACTGGACAGAGTTTGCACCCCAGGCTGTTGAGGAGCCCGGCTATAGCACCATGGGCTAGCTGATGGGTTGGGCTAGCTCTCAACCCACCTGTCTACAGTTAGCCACTGCAACACCTGCTGTCACTCTGAAGAACATGGCTTACTCCCTGCCCAGCCAGCTAGGAGGCTCAGCTACAGGAACTGTGGGTGTGTGGGGCTATTTCCCACCCCTTGCCCCCTGTCCCCTACCCAGAGCAGGAACCACTTTGTAGTGCTGCTTGTCCTGCCCCTGCTGGGTGTGTTGGGGCAGGAGCCACTTCGGAAGGGCGCCTGTTGAGGTAGCTGGATTGGATGGAGCAGGAAAGCAGGACAAGGCCAGAGTGGGGTACACTCAGCTAGCAAGCTAGATGGAGTGTGTTAAAACAGGCTCCTGCCAATGTCCAGCTATATAGTCTGGGGAATGGTGAGAAAAATGGGGGCTGCCAGCACGTTCATTCCCAGAGGAATCTCCTGCAGATTCCTGCCCCTCCAGCACACATTCTAAAATTAGTCAATAAATCTCCTTCATGTATGCCCCAGATGCTTTTCAAACTGCTGCTTCTGTGCTGGGTGTTAGACTGAGTGATATAGTATGTTGGCTCTTTCAGGGCAGAATCTTGGTTTCCTATAGCCCTCCAGCTCTTTTGGAGTTAAGCCCTACTAATTACTTAAGCTCCTAGAGTTAAGCCTTGTTGATTTATAAAGCCAGACATTATGGAGAGTCTTCTTCCCAGTGGGGACCAGGGATACCCATGTGGGGTCAGATCTCCTTGCTCTTCATGGTTGTGACGTCCCTTCCATTTGTGGTTAGTTACACGAGGTATTTGGTACCCGGGTGTGTCCCTGCCCCTATTTCTCTGTGGCCTCTCCAGGACGAGCTATGGCAGTTCTGTTCTGCCATTCTTTAGTTAGTTGCAATACATTTGTTGCCTCAGTGTGTCCATGAGAGGAGTGAGCTCAGGCTCCTTTTACTCCACCGTCTTCCCCACGTTCCCCACAGAGACTCATTAAAAGCCTACAGGCTTTTAATATATTCATAAACTTGTGCATCCATCACCAAAATCAATTTTCGAACATTTACATCACCCTTAAAAGAAACTAACATCACACCCCTTAACCATCACCCTCTAAGCCCCTATAACCCCTACCTTGGGCAACCATTAATCTACTTTCTGTCTCTACAAAGCAACTTTCTGTTGGCTAAAATCCTAAATGTTTTCTGGTTGTTTTTTTTTTAAGATTTTATTTATTTATTTTACAGACAGAGATCACAAGGAGGCAGAGAGGCAGGCAGAGAGAGAGGAAGGGAAGCAGGCTCCCTGCTGAGCAGAGAGCCCGATGTGGGGCTCGATCCCAGGACCCTGGGATCATGACCTGAGCCGAAGGCAGAGGCTTAATCCATTGAGCCACCCAGGCGCCCCTGTTTTCTGGTTTTGAAGAGATCAGTCCCATTCTGAATGTTAGCTGGAAAAAATACCGGAAGTAGTCAACTTTTGTTGGGGGTGGAAAAATAAGGAAAGATAAAAGAGCAGCACCATGTTTTCTAATATGAAGTCTAGAATCATTATTTAGTTGTCAACTATGCAATCTTAAATTCATGAAAGCGAAACTGAAATGTACTCACCAAACAGTTTTTCTCTTCATCATCAGGCAGGGTCCCCCGGTCTAGTTTCTCAGAAAATGGATAGCATACTCAGGTAATGATCTTCTTCTAGGAAATCCCAGTGAAGGGAGCAGGGGCTGCTGGAGGACAGCTGCATTCTCTACTGGTTACAGCTCCACTTATTGGCTTCTTGAGAGTTCTGGGGAACTCAGAAGTTCTCACAATTTAAGGTAGGCAGAAGAAAGGGATCTTCAAGACCCTGATACGAGCTGTGTCTTCAGCTGTGTCCTCCTTCCCACTTTGGAGACATGACAGTGTGGTGGAAAGATCAGGTCTGGCATGACTGCTTTGAATCCTAGGTCTACATACTAGATATAGGACCTTACTTCATCTCTTTGCTTCTCAGTTTCTTCATCAGTAAAATAACACGACTACCATCCAATAATAATGGTGGAGTTATGAGAATTAAATGTAATGACATCTGTTGAAATGTCAAAACCTACTATATTATACATAGTAATAATCAATAAATATTAACTTCTCTTTTATACTCTCTTCCCATAAACTCCAGATCATCAGACTATTCTCTTCATTGTCTGGGTCCTGCCCAACATAGGACATGCTTGTGTTCATCAGTAACTGAAGGCGTGGGTTTAAGGGCTTCCATTAGTAACCAACTGTGATCTTATTACTTAATTTGTGGCTACTTTGGTTTTCTCATATCTCAAAAGGTTATCACAAAGCTTCAAAATATGCATAGGAATCACCTGGGTATTTTTTTTTTTAATTGCAGACTGATTCAGTAGCTACAGTGAACAGAATTTTTAAATAGATTCTAAGGTTCCTGCCTTTCTTGTATACATGCTCTATAGGATCCCCTCACCCTGAGTGTGAGCATCGGATAGGTCACTCTCATGATTAGGTTACATGACAAAGATGAAGGGATTTTGCTCATGTAAATAGGGTCCCAAACCAGTTGATTTGGAATTAATGAAAGGGAGATTATCCTGGGCGAGTCTGACCTAATCAAGGAAACCCATTAAAAGAGGGCGCCTGGGTGGCTCAGTGGGTTAAAGCCTCTGCCTTCGGCTCAGGTCATCATCCCAGGGTCCTGGGATCGAGCCCTGCATTGGGCTCTCTGCTCAGCAGGGAGCCTGCTTCTCCCTCTCTCTCTCTGCCTGCCTCTCTGCCTACTTGTGACCTCTCTCTGTCAAATAAATAAATAAAATCTTTTAAAAAAATAAATAAAAAATAAAAGAGGGCCTAGAGGTCAAGACTCTCTTGCTATCCTTGAGATAGTGAATTTTTAGCAGTTCTACAGCTACAAGGAAATAAATTCTGCCAGCAACCATGTGAGCCTGGAAGAGGACTCAGTGCCTCAGATCAGACCCCAGTCTTAGGTGATAATCTTGATTTAAGTCTTGTATGATCCTGAGTAGAGCATTCAGGTAAGCCGTACCCAGATTCCTGACCCATGAAAACTTTGAAATGATAATGTGTTATTTTACACTGCTAAATCTACGGCAGTTTGTTATATGGCAATACAGAACTAATATAGTAGGTCTGAGTGAGGCATTTCTAATAAGATCCCAGGTGGCTATTGATTATGCACCAGCATGTCCACACTCTGAGTAACAAGAATGTATCACACAATCATTTCAAGACTTAGAGCAATCGTAGATATTAGGGATGAACAACTGGGGGTGCTTTTATGATGATTTCTTCAACCTTAAACATAAAGTTTAATGATTCATAATTCTTCATTATAACCTCTATTTTATAAATTCTTCATTTGTAACCTCAATTTTCTAAAATTGACTCTCATGTGACTTTTGTGGGAAATCCCCACTTAAACTTCTAGACATCTATTTCCAATTAGAGTTTCATTCCTTTACAATTTCCTACTCTTGCAAGAAAATTAAATATATTCCTAATCAAATGCAAATGGCACAACACAGAGAGGTAATTATCAATTCAGTCCAATCCTCTTTAACCCACATTCACTATTATAAGTAACAAGATCTTAATGGTTACACTTGAGGATATTAAAATAAGATGGAGGAAAAATGAATTGTTTCTTGGCTTAGCCAAATAGGAATTATTCACAAAATAAGTTTTTCAGCTTACTGTCTTACTAAACCATTTTTATTGGCTTTCTTAGACTGTATGGTTGGATACTACAAGGTATAATGGAACATCCGCTCTATGCAGTCTAGCTGATCTACTTGGTCAAACAGGAGTCTTAGGACTAAAGGATTTATCTACATGAAAGTGCAGGTTTCAGAATTCTATTAGCTGACTGCTATTTGTCACAGCAATTTATCTTGTGTTCATCAAGAGTGCCTACCTTGGAGATTAGTAAATGTAGAACCCAATAACTCAACTATTACAGATCTCTTTTTGGACCTGTTACATGAAAAGAGGAAGTCATTTTCTCCAGATTCTTTCTTCTACATCTGTTAAATGGGTCGTACTAAAACTTTCAGTTCATTCTAATTCAATTCATTTCAAACTTTTTTACTTAGTGCATTACTGTCCTAGGAACAAGCAGTATGAATAACACCTAGTGCCTGCTCTTATGCAGTTTATGATCTGGTGGGAAAAAAAAACAAATAGACACGCAATTATAATATAGCATAACTGGTAAGAGAGGGCCAACTGCAATGTAAGTAATATCTAATTTTGAATTTAAAGTATGGGTAGCATTTAGTGAAGTAAAGGGAAGAGAAGATGCCTGGCAGAAGGAACAATGTGTTCTATGGGTGAAGAGCAAGAATTAGAAAATTCAAGGTGGTTAGAACATAGGTAAGAGGTAGAGGGAGAAAGCTGGAAAAGCATGCAGGACCCAACACATGATGGCTGGTTAAGCATATAAGAGTTTGGAGATTAGCTTGGGTAATCATTTGTAAACTTTTGGGCCTCAAGAACCTGTTACACATATATAGATAGATAGAGGAGCCCATGACCCAGAGATCATGACCTGAGCTGAAACCAAGAGTTGGACGCTTAACTGACTGAGCCACCCAAATGTCCCAGGACACTGTTCTATTCTTAAAAATTCTGTAGGGCCCCATAGATAGAGCTTTAGTATCTGTGTTAAATGTATTAATACTTGCCATATTAGAAAAACTGGGAAATTTTAAAATATTTAAAATAATTAAAAACCTATTACATGTTAACAGAAAAGTTTTTTTTTTTTTTTTTGCAAATCTCTTCAACGTCTGGCTTATGTAGAAACCAAGCTGATTCTCATATCTGACTTGTGTCTATTTATTGCAATGTTACATGTCCCTTAACCTATGGAAAACTCTACTGTAACTTAATGAGCAAATGAAAGTGAAAATGGCAAATAATCTCAATAGGATTATGAACATTGTTTTGACTTTGCAAAGCAAGAGATCTCACAGACTTCTGGGGATCTTCTTAAATTTGAGAACTATGGTCTGAAGACAATGAGAAAACTCTGAAGTGTTTAAAGAATAGAGTTAGATATGATCAGTTTCATTTTGGGAAAATTACTCTGCAGGGAAAAGATGTATTGTAGCAGAATAAGAATAGAATCAAGTAGGCTTGTACGAATTCCAAAAATGTGTATCCGATCATGTCTAGGCTTACTGAGCTACCTGGAAAGGGTTTTAAATAATATTACATATGCTAAATATTTATTACAATGTTAGCATTCAGTGCTCTTAACCACAGTAATCATCAGTTTCCTAGGATTCATGAGGGCAAAATCCAGTGTAAAGCTAGAGTCTGAAACAGAGTAAAGCTTGGCAAGAGATGCAAATTTTTGTAGAATCTCAAGCACTGCGGTACAACCAGCCAACCATCCACTTGCTTCAACTAAATGCTATTCACTGAAGAAATGGATGAAAGTGAAGACATGTTTAGCTAAGGCCCTCGTAAAGAAAACCCTGGCTCAATAATGAATTGGCATAGCAAATTAATTAATAAAAATAATATAAATGATAATATGTTACTAATAAACAATTTTGAGCACTTACAATATGCCAGGCACTGTGCTAAGGGCTTTATCATTTTAATTTAATCCTCATAACAACCTATGAGGTAGGTAAGATCATCATTACCCCCAGGGGGTATTACTATTACCATCTCTACATCCAGGATGGGAAAACGAAGATGAGAGGAGGAGATGACTAGGCAGACACAAACCCAAGTAACTCATTCAAGGTTCTAAAATAAAGAACAGAGCTAGGCTCTGAGCGTATGTCTAGCTGACTCGAAAACCCATTCATAGCCTGTGTGCTATACCGCCACACTAAAAGATACAATGTAAAACACTTCACGAATAAAGCTAGATTCTGTATCAAATAGATTAGCAGATATTGCTGATAGTTTATGGTAAGATAAATCCTGATAATTAAAGTAACATTTTTCTACCCTAGAAATGAGATCTGAAGTAATAGTTCATTTCTGACAATGGTTGATACTATTTATGGTGAAGGCATACCTTTCTGGGGAACAGACCCACAAGTGTTTACATTTTTATTATTGTCTACAAATTTAAGAATGTCGCCTTTGCTAATTGGGAGGCAGTAGAAGAGAGTAGTTCAATGTAATTGGGCTGTCCAGATTTGAATCCCAACTCTACCATTTACTGACTCTTTATCAGTGAGCAAGTCAGTTAGCCTGTCTATGTATTGGTTTCTGTGGCTCTTAAATAGGGGCAATAATAGTACCTAACTCAAATGGCGGATTTTAAGATTAAATGATAGAATATATACAAAGTATTGATTATGGAGTATATCAGATTAAATCTCAAATATTAAATATCACAGATTAAATGCTCAAAATTATTAACAATCTAAATTATACCCAAAGAACTCCTCCTTCACCATAATTATTTATAATATTATATACTTTAAGGGCCTAAATTTTTTCATAAGTAAAGGTGTACAAACAGATGCCTAAAATCCCTGGCAGTTTCAAGCTTCTGTGTTATCAAGTTGACCTAAAAATCTCATTCTCCTTCTCTCTACACTGCTGCAAAGGAGGCTTTGCCAAAATAATCAGTCCAATACTCATTCCAATAGGGACATTTATAGTCATGCAATCAAATCAGATTAGGAGCTGAATTTTTGATAGAATAGACTGGATCTTTTGGCATGTTCTGAATAGAGCTTTAATTTGTCCAGCTTACCATAATTTTTTTAAAAGAACTCAAAGTAGAATTGGGTTTACTGAGAGGTTAATACTATCTAAATGTCAGGTAATTATAGTAATTTTACCTAGGACATTGGGAAAACTTCTTAACTCTGTGTACTTTTTTTTTAAAGATTTTATTTATTTAACAGACAGAGATCACAAGTAGGCAGAGAGTCAGAGAGAGATAGGAGGAAGCAGGCTCCCTGCTGAGTGGAGAGCCCGAAGCAGGGCTCGATCCCAGGACCCTGGGATCATGACCTGGGCCGAAGACAGAGGCTTTAACCCACTGAGCCACCCAGGCACCTCTTAACTCTGTGTACCTCTACTAAAATCTTTTTTGTTTTTAAGACACACTCATCGATATAAGGCACAACATCAACGGGGTTTCAAAAGTTTCTTTCTTCTATTTGGGAAACATGCACACATGCCCCACTTGCCTGTATGCTGGACTTTTATTTTTCCCTTTTGCTTAGTTAGGGACAAAGGCTGCCATCTTAGGATTGAAGCAGAGTCCTTTTGGCTCTAGGGAGAGGGTAATACATTTTTTCTTCATACTGCACTGACAATTCAATCTTGGTTGAGAGAATTGCTATCTCTGAGGGTTGCTTAAGACTGGAAATCGGTGCAGTTGTTTTCTTGGTAACCAAGCTACTTGGAATCATTGATAAACAAAAATTCAAGTTCTGACTTTGGTAGGTACTCTTAAAGCTCCAAAATGTTTTTCTAAAAAAATGAGGCTGAATTCTGACTTAGAAAGGCAATAGAAAAAACAAGTATCCCAGCCCAACATAAAACTTTATTTTTTAGAGTGGTCAATTGTAGCAGAATCATCTGGAAAGATGCTGCAAGACACCAGGGGTAAGGGAAACAAAATGATTAAAGCAAAGCGTACACAGTAAGTTTGTGTTGGGCTTACAAGTTTGTTCACTGGGACATATTCTTTTCTTATGTATAAGCAATACCAAGAAGTCATACAAGAACAACATATTCTTCATCTCCCAAAATGAGAAGGGGAAGAAGAAATAAGGGAATCTTACTTGGAAATGGAATCTTAGAGCTGGAACAGGCCTTAAGGACCATATAGCTTAGGTCCCACATAAAGTGACTTCCCAAAGGTCACATACTTAATGATAGAGCCAGGACAATAATTTCAGTTTTTTTGATTCACGATGTAGTGTTCTTACTGGTCTAGCACAAGTTCTCAGTAAGTTTATTTTTTTTAAAGATTTTTATTTATTTATTTGTCAGAGAGAGTGAGTACAGGCAGAGGCAGAGGGAGAAGCAGGCTCCCCGCTGAGCAAGGAGCCCCACGTGGGACTCAATCCCAGGACGCTGGGATTATGACCTGAGCCGAAGGCAGCCGCTTAACCAACTGAGCCACCCAGGCATCCCATCAGTAAGAGTTTATTTTTAAAAAAGGTTTTATAATGTACTTATTAAATCAGTTATTTATAAAGTGAAATTCCAGGCATGGTAGAAGAGCCTAAGATAATCCCCAAATCAATTCTGGTAGACAAAATTCACCTGACTGGAAAGTCTTTGGAATGCCAATTTAAGAAAAAAAAAATACTGTGCCCATCAACATGCATTAAAAACAGAAAAGTTTCCAAGAAAACAGTAAGAACAGAGAGGAGGCAATCAGAAATAAAAACAGGAAATTTTTTATCAGTCCAGTAATAGCTCAAGAAGACTGGAAAATTTCAGCTCTGAAAGTGAGAGATGGGTTTCCAAATGCCTTGCCTCTATCTGTTTTGTCTGTTTTTGAGTGCAGTTCTTATGCTGAGATCCCCAACTCCTACTACTCTTACTTCATATTTTCTCCTGACTTCATTCTTTTGGCCAACCCAACAGAAGGATTTGTGGAGGAGCGTCTGGGTGACTCAGTGGGTTAAGTCTCTGCATTCGGCTCAGGTCATGATCTTGGGGTCCTGGGATCGAGCCCCACATCAGGCTCCCTGCTCAGCAGGGGGCCTGCTTCCCCCTTCCTCTCTGCCTGCCTCTCTGCCTACTTGTGATCTCTCTCTCTCTGTCAAATAAATAAATAAAATATTTAAAAAAAAGGATTTGTGCAGTTTATTTAACCATCAAAACCCCTTCTCCTTCCTACAGTCCTGGTTATAAAAATAGGGAAAGCAGACAGAAATGTATGGGTTAGCATTCAGATGGATATTATGAAAATAGCTATTATATAGTAGGTATCCAATGATATCCAATAAATATTGCTTAGTTGTGTGTGCTCCACTACAAAAGACAAAGTCCTATGCATCCTAGAGGCTATGGAATCTCCTAAAATCCCCCAAATCATGAAAATGACTCGGGAAAATATTGCACCCTCAGCTTTTATCAGATAAGACCTTAAGAAAGTTATTACTTAACAGTTTCTGAGAGTAAGATGCTAGAGTCAGGATATCTGAGAAGGCAGGGGTAGGGAAAGGAGGGCTAGGGCCAGGAGGTAAGAAAAGAACCAAGAGGTGTCTGGGTGGCTGTTGGCTAAGGGTCTGCCTTGAGCTCAGGTCATGATCTCAGGGTCCTGGGATCAAGCCCTCCGTCAGGCTCCCTGCTTCCCCCTCTGCCTCTCCCCTCTGCTTATTCTCTCTCAAGTAGATAAAATCTAAAAAACACCAAACAAAAAACAAAAAACCCCCACAAAACAAAAACCCAAGAAAGAATCTAAAAAGCAAATATCAAAATTCCATTTCCAGCTATGTTAACATAAGTGCTACCAGATTTGCCCTCCCAGCGTGAACAGTTATAAAACTGAACAAAGTATATGAAGCTGTTGTTTTCAGGCACTGGACAGAAGGCAACACAGTAACACAATACTTAAAGAACAGCGACAAAGAAGATGAGCACCACGCTCACTCTAGGCTCTCTATTAGCATAGAATTCCAACCTTAACACAGAGAGATATGGTCCAGGCAGACCATTACGAAAGACAATAAAGAACATTAAATACTATGAAATATTTGATTAACCCAAAGAAAACAGGGAAAAAAGGAATGGGTGAATAAAAGCACATAAAACTAAAACAGAACCAGCAAATGACAGAATCAAGAGGAGCCATATCATTAAATGCATTAAATATACATAGAAGAATCATTCTCAAACTAGATGAAAAGGAGATTGAAGTATACACTGTATGCCGGTGTGCACTTTAAATATAAAGACACAAATAGATTGAAGCAAAACAATGCAAAAAAAGTCTACATATTCAAAGATTATAAAAGATTAGCACCAGAGAGAAATTAGAATGTTGCCAGTGATAAAAAGAACACTTCAAGATAAATTCATAGTAATCCTAAACGTGTATGCTGCAGTTAACAGATTTACAAAATACATGAAGTAGGGATGTCTGGGTGGCTTAATTGGTTAAGTGCCCAAACTTGGTTTCATCTCAGGATCTCATGGCTCTTGAGATGGAGCCTGTGTTGGGCTCTGCACTCTGTGAGGAGTCTGCTTGAAGATTCTCTCCCTCTGCCCCTTCCCCCGTTTGTGTGCATGTTCTCTTTCTAAAATAAATCCTAAAAAAAAAAAAAAATCCAAAAACCCCACAAAATAGATGAAGTAAAAACGGACAGAACTGAAAAGAGAAATTGAGAAATCTACAATGGGATTTTGCACACCTTTCTCAATAACTGGATGAAGTTGAAAAACAACCAAAATATATGAAAATATATGAACAACATTATCAACGAATGGGACCTAAATGATAATTATAGGATACTACACTCAGCAACATCAGAAAACAACTTTAACTTCATAGAATTTTCATCAAGAGACTATGTTCTACGTGAGGAAATATAGCTCATTAAGAACTTTGAAATCTTACAAAGTATATTATCTGATAACAATGGAGTTCAGTTAGATGTTAATATCTAGAAAACTTCTAAATGTTTTGAAATTAAATATCACATCTAATAACCTAAAGATCAAAAAAGAAAAATTAAAATACTTCAGTTGAAAGATAATGAAAATAATATATTAGAGGAAAATGTGTAATAATAAATGCTTATACTAGTAGAAAAGGTTTAAAAGTCAATTATATGTGCTTTTGCCTTCAGGATATAAAAAGTTAAGTATCAACAAAATTAATGGGAGGGAAGAATTTTAAGAAAAGCACAAAGTTTAATTAAGAGGAAAGAAGAATAATCAGAAAAAATTCTTTAAAAAAATAAAACTGACAAACCCTTAGCAAGATGATCGGGATAGAAGAAACACATTTTTTGGTAAAGGTTTTATTTATTGGAGATAGAGTGTGTATGTGTGTGTGTGTGTGTGTGTGTTTATGTGTGTGAGAGAGAGAGAGAGAGAATGAGAACGTGTGTGCGTGTGCACCAGCGAAAGGGACAGAGGAAGAGGCAGACTTCCTGCTGAGCAGGAAGCCTGTCCAGGGATTCAATCCAGGAGCCTGGGATCATGATCTGAGCTGAAGGTAGACACTTAACCAACTGAGCCACCCAAGTGTCCCAACAAACACATTTTATTAATATTAGAATTAAAAGAGAATATCATTACAGATCCTACAGACATTTAAAGGTTATTACTGGGAAAAACTTTAGGCTGATAATTTCAACCTCTTAGATGGTCAGATTTCTTGCAAAATATTACTTAACGATAAACACAGGGAGGAGTATAATGCGAAGTGAAATAAGCCAGTCAGAGAAAGGCAAATGCCATATGATTTTACTCAGATGTGGAATTTAAGAAACAAATCAAACAAAAAAGAGAAACCAGAACAGATTTCACTATAGAGAACAAAAGGATGGTTACCAGAGGGGAGGTGGGGCAGGGGGATAGGGGAAATAGGTGAAGGGGATTAAGGGTACATTTCTCTTGGTTGCACAGAGTAATATATGGAACTGTTGAATCACTATATTGTACACCTGAAACCAATATAACACTGTTAATCACACTCAAATTACAAAAAATTACTTGAGAAAACGGACACAAGAAATAGAAAATTCCAGTAAAATTCTATTAAGTGAATATAGCTAATAAAGACTTCAAAAATATTTAGACCCAGTTTCACTGGTGGATGGTATTAGACATCTAAGGAATAAGGTTAATCTTGCATAAAGCTGTTCAGAAAAATAGAGGAAGAGAGAGAACACTTCACAGCTCATTTTATGAGGTTAATATTACCCTAATAACTAAAAATCTGACAAAAACAACTAGAGAACAGTACCTCTCATTAAGATAAAAGTTCTTAACAAAACATTAGCAAATAGAATCCAGCCAGCAAAAATGTTTAATGCATCTAGTACAGTTTATCTCAAGAATGAATCATTTGTTCAATACTTGATTATCAATTTATATACCACATAAAGTAAAAAATGAAAAAATAGGACCTCAATAAATTCAGAAAAAGCATTTCACAGAATTTGGCATTTGCTCATGTTTAAAAAAAAAAATCAATCAGGGACGCCTGGGTGGTTCAGTCTTTAAGCGTCTGCCTTCTGCTCAGGTCATGATCCCAGAACCCTGGGAGCAAGCCCACCATTGGGCTCCCTGCTCAGCGGGAAGCCTGCTTCTCCCTCTCTCGCTTCTGCGTCCACTTCCTCTTCCACTTCTACTTCCCCTGCTTGTGTTCCCTCTCTTGCTCTCTCTGTCAAATGAATAAATAAAATCTTAAACAAAACAAAACACACAAAACAAAAAAAATCAGCAAAATGTTAAAACAAGGGAAATTCCTTAAAAACAAAATAAAAAACAAGGAAAATTTCTCAAGCTGACAAATACCAAAAAAAAAAAAAAATTAGCAGATGGCATCACATTTATTGGTGAAACATTAAACACTTTTTCCTTTATATTGAGAATAAGGCAAGGATATCCACTTTCACCATTTGGCATTATACCAGATATGCTAACCAGTGCAATAAGGCAAGAAAGAAATAAAACTGGAAATTTTAAAACTGTCTTCCTCACAGATGATTGTTTAATCATAAAATCTTAAAATCTTAAGTAATATATAATATCAATATCAGAATTAAGTAAGATTAGTAAGGTTCTAAGATACAAGACCAGTTTTAAAAAAATCAATTGTAGTTCTTGATTCTAGCAACAAACATTTGGGAAATGAAAAAAACCCTAACTATACAGTTATCAAAGAACATAAAATATTTAGATATAAATGACAAGTTTTTGGGGTATTTCATAGTAGTGCACTATTTCTGAAGACTAACTAGAGATAGCTTTTTTTTAAAAGATTTTATTTATTATGGATAAGGAAGATGTGGTCCATATACACTATGGAGTATTATGCCTCCATCAGAAAGGATGAATACCCAACTTTTGTAGCAACATGGACGGGCCTGGAAGAGATTATGCTGAGTGAAATAAGTCAAGCAGAGAGAGTCAATTATCATATGGTCTCACTTATTTGCGGAGCATAACAAATAATACGGAGGACATGGGGAGATGGAGAGGAGAAGGGAGTTGAGGGAAATTGCGGGGGAGATGAACCATGAGAGACTATGGACTCTGAAAAACAACCTGAAGGTTTTGAAGGGGTGGGGGGTGGGAGGTTGGGGGAGCCAGGTGGTGGGTATTATGGAGGGCACGCATTGCATGGAGCACTGGGTGTGTTGTAAACTATGAATTCTGTTACGCTGAAAAGAAATGAAATTTAAAAAAAATTTTAAAAAAACATTTATTTATTTGACAGACAGATCACAAGTAGGCAGAGAGGCAGGCAGAGAGAGGGGTAAGCAGGCTCCCCGCTGAGCAGAGAGCCGGATGCGGGGCTCGATCCCAGGACCCTAGGATCACGACCTGAGCCAAAGGCAGAGGCTTTAACCTACTGAGCCACCCAGGCGTCCCAGAGATAGCTTTAATAAGACATCTGTACCCTGAAGACCTATACATAGCAAGTTATGAATATCACTGGCAACATTTAGGAGTTCCTAAATAAATGAAGGAATATACAACATATTGGATCAGAAAATCACCAGATTTAAGAAGTCAGTTCTTCCAAAATGGAGATTCGGTGCAATCCCAATCAGAATCCCAGCAGGCTTTTAAATAAAAATTAACATGCTCGTTTAACTGATATGAAAATGTAAAACCAACTTGAATAACCAAACTCGTTTTGGAATAGCTTAAAAAAACTAGAAAATAACTTTTAAAAGAAAAAAGATGGAGAACTTACATTGCCTGATGTTAAGGCTTTTAATAAAATAAGACAGCGTGGCATTAGCTAAAGATAGACCCCTATCAATGGGACTGAATACTGACATCTGAAATAGATCCACATGTACATAGTCAACTAACTTTCTTCAAAGGCACTAAAGGTCCTCAGTGGGGAAAGAATTGCGTTTTCAAAACACAGCCGAAATAACCAAATATCCATATGGAAAAAAAAAATACCTCAATTCTTACCATACAACAAAAACCAAACAAATGACTCAAAATAGATTATAGTCTTAAATATGGAGGCTATAATAATAAAACTTCTAGAAGATAACCTAAGAGAAAATCCTTTGCATCTTAGAGTAGGCAATTTATTTTTTTTTAGATAGAACCAAAAAGCATGAATCATAAAGAAAATTGATAAACTGGCTTCATGAAAATTAAAATCTGTTCTTTGAATAACATCCTGAGGAAAATTTAAAAAGCCTCAGACTATATGACAATATTCACATTACTTACATCTGATACAAGACTTGCATAGAGAATGTATAAAAATTCTTCCATGTAAATAAAACAAGAAACAAGCCAATTAAAAACTGGGCAAAATACTTGAACACTTTTCAGAGGACTATATCTGAATGGCAAAAAAAATGAAAGAGATGTTCAATATCATTAGTCATAAAAGAAATGGATACTAAAGACTCAGTAGGATACCAATTAGTCTAATGCATAAAATTTTTTAAACCTGACAATCCAATTACTAGAGAATATGTGTAACAACTGGAACTGTCCTATATTGGAGACAGGAATGTAAAATTGTGGATACTTTGGTAAACAGTTGGCATTTAAATCAAATATACATTTATCAAAGGCCTAAAATGTTTGCGCGTAGATATTTAAAAAAAAACCATTTTAGATAGCGGAGTATTAGGTTCACAGCAAAACTAGGAATAAAGTACAGAGACATCGCGTATACTCGCATGAATAGCCTTTCCCAATATCAACTTTCTCAGTATATTTGTTGTAATTGATAAACCTACATTGACACATCATAGTTATTCAAAGCCCTTGGTTTACTCTTGGTGTTGCATATTCTATGGATTTGGACAAATGTATAATGACATGTATCTACCCTTGTAGTATTATACTGGGTATTTTCACTGAATCCTTTGTGCTCCCAACTATTCAAGGCACCCCTACCTCCACCCCTGGCAACCACTAATCACTTCACAGTCCGTATAGTTTTGACTTTTCCAGGTCACATACCTCAAATCATATAGTATGTATATACCACACTTTATTTTTCCATTCATCTACTGAATGCCATCTTGGTTGCTTCCGGGTTTTGACAGTGATAAATAAAGCTGCTATAAATATTCATGCCCCAGTTTTAGGGTGGACACAAGCTCTCAACTCCTTTGGGTAAATACCGAAAGACAGTGTTGGATCAAATGGCTAAGCGTAGGTTTAGTTTTGTAAGAAATGGCCCATCTTCCAAAGTGGCTCCTCTATCTAAGTGTGTGATTTTCCTCCTTCTTATGGGTTAATGCCTTGCTGGGGGGTTTAGGTTCCCAACCACATGACTGCCCCTCCCACTCTTCTCAATGTGGCCTTCTTTGTGGCTTTAGCTGTGGAAAATTTGTTTTTGCTCATCTCCCAGTACGTCACTGGTAACCAGAGAAATGCAATTCAAAACCCCAGGGAGAGCTAGCACTTCACACCTGAGTGGCCATCAGCAAAAAGAGACAAGTGTTGTCGAGCATGTGGAGGGAGGGACCCCTTGCCCTGGTTGGTAGAAATGTGAATTGCTACAATCACTACGGAAAAGAGTACGGAGATTCTTCAGGAAAATAAAAATAGGACTGCCATATAATCCAACAATCACACTTGTGGGTACATACCCGAAGGAAATGGAAACACTATTCAGAAGCCTTACCTGCACTTCTTGTTCACTGCAACATCATTCACGATAGCCAAGCCACGGAAACAACCTAAGCGTCCGTGAACAGATGAATTGATCAAGAAGATCTAGTGTGTATAAACACAACAGAATATTATTCAGCCACAAAAAAGGAGGAAATGCTGTCTTTTGCTACAACACGGGAGGACCAAAAGAGCATTATAAGTCAGGCAGAGAAAGATAATCATTGTATGTTCTCACATGCAGAATCTACAAAAGCCCAACTCATAGAAACAAAGTATAGAATAATGGTTGCCAGGGGCTGGGGGGGGTGGGCGGGAGGAAATGAATAGATGTTGCTCAAAGGCTACAGATTTGAGGCTCTAAGGTGAATGAGTTTTGGGGTTGTAACCTAAAGCATAGTGACTGTAATTAACAATACCTGAAAGTCGTCAGAGTAAATCTTACATGCTATCACGCGCATGCGCACACACCCACACAGAGTGGTAATTCCGAAAGAGGTTGGAAGCATTAACTACCCTTATTGTGGCAATCACTTTACAATATACAGGTTTATCAGATCATCCCAGTTTATGCTTTAAACCCTTATGTATATGTCCATAATATCTGGAATAACGTATAAAGCTGGAAGAAAAAGCACCAACGCTCAACAGCACTAGTCATGAGGAAATTGGAAATTAAAAGCACAGTCTGATAGCGCTTCACAGCTACTAGAATGACTCAAGTGTAAATGAAGTCTCCAAGACCAAATGCTGGCAAGGTTGCTGAGCAAAGAGAATCCCCATACCTCACCGCAGGGAACGGAAAATGATGCAATTGTTTTGAAAAACTATTTGGCAGTTTCTTATCAAGTTAAGCATATACCTTCCGCAGGTTTTAGGTATTTACCCAACAGAAATGAGAAGCTATATCCACCAGAATACTTGTGCAAGACTGTTCATAGCAACTTTAATTTTTAAAAAAAGTCAAAACTGAAAAGAACCCAAATATCCATGAACAGAAGTAAATGTGTTTGGATAAACAAATTGTGGCATACTCATACAGTAGAATACTGTGGGAAAAGGAACTATCTTTACATACGACATGGAGGGTTCTCAGCAACATTTTGCTGAGTGACCTATTTTCCAAAGAGTATAGGCTATATGGTCACATTTATAGGAGTATTTAAAAAAGAGCAAAACAAACTTATGGTGGGAAATCAGATCACACTTTGAGCCAGGGTGCTTGCACAGGCATCAAGTTTGTCAAAATGAATTGAGCCATACATTTGCAAATGAGTTTCCTTTAGTGTATGGAAATTATACCTCATTTACAAAAAAATAAAAAATAAAAAGGAAACCGTGTAATTTAAAATTTTGTCAAACACCAGCAGTATACTTTCAAGAGTCAGTGTTTTGCAATTCTTTTTTTTTTTAAGATTTTATTTATTTATTTGACAGAGAGAGATCACAGTAGGTAGAAAGACAGGCAGAGAGAGAGAGAGAGAGGGAAGCAGGCTCCCTGCTGAGCAGAGAGCCCGATGCGGGGCTCGATCCCAGGACCCTGAGATCATGACCTGAGCCAAAGCCAGTGGCTTAACCCACTGAGCCACCCAGGCGCCCCGTGTTTTGCAATTCTGTCTGCACATGAGACGCACCTGAGTTTTGTTTTTTTGTTTGTTTTTTGTTTTTAAACATACAGTTCTGACTCTTTACCCAATATTGAGAACCCCGGACCTGCTATAAAAACCATTCCTGTATCAGCTGGGAAGTTCCTACTGTAATAGTTTGATTTTCACAGCATTTCTCGTACAGAAACCCACCCCCATGCCCGAATAAACTAGCCCATGCTGGCTTTGGAATTTGGAATTGTTCATAGGTGGACATGGCCACAATATTAACAATTCTATCACACATTTCAGAAACAGAATTCACCTGCCATCAAACCGTCACAAGAAGGCTTCCACCGATTATTTTACTTTTCTTCTGAGTGCATATGGCGGGTGGGGAACCTACAGAAACCGAAACCATGCTACGGAATTACCAATGGTTCTGTAAATCCAGCCCCCTCCTCAGCTCCTGTACACAATTTTGTAAAACACCTTTCATTAGCGGGCTTGTTAACTCTCTTCAAGGATGTATATTCCAGTGCTAGACATTAGCAACAGAATCTTAAGTGGAGAGACTTTTTTTTGTTAACAGAATGGACCCCAGAGAACAGGAAACGAGACCACCACTAGAAGAGTTGATAGAAACAATAAGAAACTGGTTTGGAAGGCAATCAGAAACCATCAATGTCCTTCTCCACTTTAGAAGGCCAGCCCTAGGGACGAGATTCAGAACTCATTTCTAACACAAACCAAACTGCGCTGTCAAAAACAATACAATGGAAATTAGTAGTGTAGAGGAAAGAATCTCGGACGAATCCCCTGTAATCTAAATCAGAAACTAATTCAATTGACTTTTGGAAATATCCTTTTCCTCTCCATGTGATTTCCACCTTTGATGAAGGGAGGACTAAGGATTACAGAACTTCCAAGCCTGGTCTCCTCCGGCTACCGTGACTCAGCTCTAACTGCAACACAGCTCATCTTCCTGGATGTGTATTCCCCAGGACAGCCGTCCATTCCCTGAGTTTCAGTAGCAGAGAGGCAAAACCAGGGGCTTTGCTTGGATATCACATATAGGACAGGTTCAAGGACAACTGAACGAACCCACACGAACTCCAGTTCCATTGAACTGGTCCCCATCATTCTTTGCCTCTGGTACCTTTAAATCTCTCCGCACGAAAACTGGGCTTATCCTCTGGTCAGTGTTAAAGCAGCACCCAATTTATAACTTCTGCCTGCACTTTCCTCTTCCAGAATGATTGCTGTTTGAAGAGCAGTTGACAGTGCATTTTCATTAGAGATCGAGATTTCAGGCAATGCATTTGGGTGCGGGTTTAGAATTGTGGTCTCATTTTCTGAATTCAATTCTCAGCCGTGTGCTTAAGCTTGGAATATCAAACAGTCTGGTGGTGAATGTTTAACTTGAGGGAGGAACTATGTATGCAGACAAATGGCACAGGGCAACTCAAAGAATTACATGGTTTTGGAATTATTGGGGCGGGGGGGCTGCGCTTACATTTCTGGGTTCTAGTCAGAAACTTCACATCCAAAGAGCAGAGTTGTTTGCCGTCAAATGATTAACAGCTGTGCCCTTTAAGTCCCCTAAAAGGAGATTTTGCCCAGAGACAGTAGCCAGCTAATTAGCTTCTCTGCTGGTAATCTTACTCAAAAAACAAGCTCGTGCGGGAATAAATCTCTCTCGTATATATGTATATATTATACACGAAGTCTCATACAAGTCAATAATATCCCATGTGAAGTCAAAAATCCCACACAAATCGTTAAGAACACAAACATTCCCAGCAACTCAACAAAGGAATCGGAAAATCCACCAAGATTATGTACCAATGGCCAATAAGCACGTGTGAAAACAGGCAAAACATTATGCGTCGCTATGGTCTCACAAACACAAAGGAAGTCCACAATCAATACAATATTTAAAGGGCTTTTAACTGGACATGTAGAGGGCTAGGGGTAACTCTTAAGCGGCAAGACCGTTTGCAGCCAGGAGGAAATTCTTCGCTAGGGCAGGCCCGGCTTAGCAGGGTTGGGGAGGGGATGTGGGGCGGGGAAGGAATCCTGAGCAGATTTTGGCCTGAACGGACCAGCAGGAGCGGGTGTACCTGATGGGGCGGGAGGAAACTCCCAGCTTGCATTCTGCTGAGCTCAGGGTGTACCCTCTGCGGATGGACACCCAGGGAGCGTCGCTGGGGCCAGGGACACCTTCAGCAGATCACAAGGGTGAGGGAAGAACGTTTGGCTAGCAGCGTCAGGGCTAGAAACGCTCACCCCGTGCTGGTCTATGCGATCCCCACCCCGCGCGGAGACGGATCAGGCCCACCAGGTCAAGACTGTGGTTATATACATAGGGGCTGCGTGGGAACTGAGGCGCGGCTCAGACCCCACTTCAGTGAAGGGCTTGGTGCCCCAGGGCCCGCGAGCGCTATTTGAGGACAGCCTGCAGCTGCAGCGGGCCTAATAGTTGCCTCACCCCGGGCCACGCCCCTTACCACGTGTACCACATCCAACATACCAGTCACCGAGAATAGAAGGGCCAGCAAATTTGCCAAAGTTGCAACAATTCTGAAGGATTATTCTTGCTATCGCTCCTCACTGGATTTTTTTTTTCTAAGATTTTATTTAGGGAGAGAGAATGTGAGCAAGGGGAGGACCACGGGAAAGGGACAAGCAGACTCTGCACTGAGCTGGGAGCCTAACAGGGGGGCTCGATCTCACAACCCTGAGATCGTGACCTGAGCCCAACCAGAGATGGACGCTCAAGGGACTGAGCCACCCAGGCTTCTCTCCTTGTAGGACCCTCTTGGGTGAGTGTCACCCCCTCGACTCTTCCCTGTGCCCAGCCCTGCGTCCTGCCTTTCCCTTCTACAGTGTTACCACTAATAACACTTTTTTAGTGACCCTCCTACCCACTAAGCTCAAATGGGTCCTAAGGAATGCTTTCCCAAAGAAACTACCCTAAGACAAGGACTGGATAAGTAAATGTTGAGAAGAGATCAAGATATATTAGGTGTGAGCTATCTACTAGGTATGAAAAAGGACGTATCAAGTAAATGGTGGAATATATAAGCGTGGAACTCAGATAAGAGGCACAGACCAGAGATAGAAATTTGGAAATGCAAAATGTATGGAGTCCCTCCCCCGACCCAGACGAATGATGAGTGGCCACTGGGAAGCTGGCAGAGGGGATCTCACCTCAACAAGAACCCAGACCGGAAATGACCCAAGACTTCCCTCCCCTACCCAAAGATACCAGGTTGGCACCAGCAAGAGAGATCCAGATGCCACCACAACAAGCTATGGACCTGGCAACCTCTCTTCATCTCCCACGGACAGGGAATATCCCAGTACATCAGGGGCCTGCTCAGGAAGCCCAGGGGGCCACGCTCTCCTCCCCCAGCTAGAGGCACCAGGTGAGCAGCTTCCTCCAAGCTCTCAAAATACCACCAGCAAAAATCAGCCAGAGCTTTTTAAACATAATTGGCTGTTTTGCGGGGGGGGGGGTTGTTATTGTTGGAAGACAAGCCTAGAAGCAAGGAAATTTATTGGGACACCATCGTAGTAACCCAGATGCACCATGATGCTGGCCGGGAGTGAGTGTGTAGCTTATGGAGGTGAAGAAAAGTATATGCATTTGCGATATGTCTGGGAAGTAGAACTAACAGGGCTCATTAATGGAGGGGAGGGAAAGAGAAATCAGGAGGACGCCTAGCTTTCTGACTTGAATCTCTGGGAGGAGGATGATGCCTTAGTTTGAGTGAAAGCACACCAGGAAAACGGGCTTAAAAAAGAACTCAAAATATATTAGATTTGCAGTATCTATGAGACATTAAGAGAGACATATTAAATAGAAAACAGAAGACATGAATAACTATGGAGCTCAGATACAAGATGGAGATAGAGATGGTGTATAAATGGCAGTTAACACCGGTGACTTGATGAGATCACCTAAGAAACCAGGGTTGACACAACTTGAATCAGGAAATAATCCACAGAGAGACGGGAAAGAGAGCAGAGCAAAGGAGCCTAAGTCAGTGAAGTAGGAATGTGAGGACTTAGAAAACGTAGAGAAAGTGTTGCAATAAAGTGGCCAAGTCTGTCAAGTTTGCTGAGAAGTAAAGTCAGATGAAAATGGAAAAACAGCCCAAAGACTTGGCATCAGGGACGTCACTGGTGAACTTGACAAAGGTAACGTCAGTGGAGATGAAGGAGTAGCTCCAGAAAGTAATTACTAAGGGAAGAAGTTGAGACAGTAACTTATCCTTTGGTTTAAAGACAAACAGGAGGGAGTGGAGGAAGTTTTGTTGGGCTTTTTCTTTTTTCTTTCATTTTTTTAAAGGATCTGAGATACTACAGCATATTTGTATGCTAATGGAAAATGTAAAGCAGAAGAAATTGACGATTCAGGGGAGAGAGGCGAGAAGTGCAGGAGGAATGCTTTTGGAAAAGTAAGAAGGGTGGGATCTGGAACCCACATGGAGAATTTGTCCTCTATATGGAGCAAGACCATTTGTTCTTCCTTCCAAAAAATACAGATACAGGTTGGAGGGGAGATCTGGCCATGGGAACATGGGGGCATTCTATCTGGTAGTTTCTGTTTTCTGAAATTTATGAGAAATGAGGACTTTGGAGCCAAAGAGGTCTCTGTTAAATCCTGCTTCTCCCACTCCCTGGCTATGTGATTTGCATGACCTGGACTCTGTGACCTCTGTGACCTTGTCTCTTGCTTCCCTTGCTCCCCTCCAGCCACGCTGGTCGAAAAGGCAAACTCACTAATGTTCTCCTGCCTCAGATCTTTGACCTCTCTGTTACCTTTTCTTGAGAAGCTCTGTGTGTATGTATGTGTGTATATATATATGTGTGTATATATATATATATATATGGCTTGTGTTGTAGAAATAAAGGCTAGAGACTTACTCAAATTAAGACTGCTGTTTACTGCTGAAACTCTGCATGCAAGAATGAGAGAGGACAGAAGTGACAGTCTATAGGCAGACATCAAGACACTTTCAGTTCCTTGGTACCTTCAAGTTACAAATATGTCATACAATGGAGCACCCGGCTGGCTCCGTCAGTAGAACACAGAACTCTTGATCTCTGCGGTTGTGGGTTGCACATAAAGCTCACCTAAAAAAACCACAACAGGGACGCCTGGGTGGCTCAGTTGGTTAAGCAGCTGCCTTCGGCTCAGGTCATGATCCCAGCGTCCTGGGATCGAGTTCCACATCGGGCTCCTTGCTCGGCGGGGAGCCTGCTTCTCCCTCTGCCGCCATCTGCCAGTGCTCACTCTCTCTCTCTCTCTCTGACAAATAAATAAATAAAATCTTTAAAAAAAACACACAACAAATATGTCATAAAATACAAAACCTGTCTGCAACTAGCCTAGTCACTTGAGCAAGCTCTCAGAGGTTTCTCTATAAAACCTGTCTTCCTCTGTCGTTAGTAGTCCTTTAGTCCAATAATTGTTCTTGTCCCTTTCTTGTGACATAGGTAGCTTGTGACAAAGGGGATCTTTGGGTGGATGTATCTTGTGGTGCTGAGAGTAACCTGCAAATATCCATTTCTTTGGTTTTTTAAATTTTTATTTTTAAAATTTTTTATTTTTTTAAATTTTTCATTTTTTTATTAACATATAATGTATGATTAGCCCCAATTTCTTTGGTTTTGATCCACATTCGTCCACCAGCACGTAAGTCCCTCAAGGGCAGCCATTTTGTTGGGTCAGGGGTCAGTGGATCGTCATCAAATGAATGAATGTATGAAGGAATGAAGGAACCTTTGTTGAACCACAGTTTTCTCTTTCATGAAATGAAGTGAATAAGATCAACCTGTGTGACTCATTGGAAGAACTAAAGAATGATGGTCTGTAAAAGGCCTACTCTGTATCAGGCACACATAGGCACCCCCAAAATGACAGTAAGAGTAATTGTTGTCATTATTCCAGAGAGATTGAATTTATACCTTCAAATGCGAACAACACAGGGAAAAAGTCTTATACCCTGAGTGTATCAATAAGGCCATGAGGATTTGTCCCCAGCTCCCACAATAGACAGTCTTTTGGCTCACTAACTGCATTATTCACGCTGGCCTTTTTAACCCCGGAACATTAGGTCTGGTTCCCAATTTTAAAAGATGGGATTTAAATTTTGGCCAATGTATATATATATACAAGAGCCACCAGGGCACCAGGATCCTCTCCACAGATAGAAAGTCAATGTCTTTCTCCGGGTCATCAGGCATAGGGTGTCGGAACCATCAATCACACTGAAGAAAGCCCAATCCATCATAGGAGGCTTTCAAAGCATGTCCAGACTGCTGAATAATGCCCAGTCATTTTTAGGCACTTCGCTGATTCTGATGGTCCAAGTAATGACTGGCGAAGTGCTGTCTGTTACTGTTTGAGTGAATGTAGGTCAGCACTTCACTTCCGCCCTCTGCTGTTCTTAGCACATTTGCTGTTGGGTGGCGAGGACGAAAACATATTTTTACACATCCTTAAACCATGTCTGACTTCCTAGTGGCAAGGCAGTAGAAATCAAGGAGATGTGCAGTGTGCAACAAGTCACTGCCCAATTCCTAGATGACCACCTCAAATTATTCAAATATATCAGGGTCCTTTACTTCTTTTTTTTTTTCTTCAGGTGCCCGTACTTTAGCTCAAGTAGTTCTTAATCCTAATTGTCCTTTGTAAATGTGGACTTGGCTTAACAGCAGACTCTGGAGTCCATTCTATATTGATTTAAATCTGATACTGATTTTGAATTCTCTTCCCAAATAAATTTTTACCAAACTCTTCAGGTGATTCTCATGATAACTCAGGTTTACAGAAATGTTAGCCTGTTAGCAAGGGTGTTTCTTTCTAGGATGTTTTGCCCTCTATCTCTATGTTTTGAAGTCTAGCTTTTGCCTCAAGGAACAGATCAGATTCAGTGTGGTGTCTTTCTTGATGGGATATATCCCGTTGTGACAGAAATGGGAGGCCTCGTTCTCAAGGTACAGGAGGGCACTGGTATATGACATCCAGAAGGAGGGTGGAGAAAAAGCTCTAAGTTTTACACTGATATTTCCCACTAGAGTTTGTGCACTTGGGTCAAAATCGAAAGTGAGTTGCAACAGGCCTATGATTCCAACCACCTAGCTATCTTATGCTGGGAGGAAGACTGGAAGCTGCTTCACAATTTGGAATTTATGTTTAGAAGGCATAAACAGTGACTAGCAAATAGACTGCTCCATAGGTACAATAAATGTTGGGGTAAGTTAAAATCCTAAAGGGGACTTAGCAATGGTTGAGTAGCAGGAGAGCGGAGAGAGGTTGGGACCAGAGGGGAGATGAAGACTATCTTCACGGGGGCACCTGGGTCACTCACTTGGTTAAGCGGCTGCCTTTGGCTCAGGTCATGATCCTGGGGTCCTGGGATCGAACCCCACGTTGAGCCTCACATCAGGCTTCCTACTCAGCAGGAGTCTGTTTCTCCCTCTCCTTCTGCCCCTCCCCCCCAGCTTGTTCTCTCTCTCTCTCTCTCTCTCTCTCTCAAATACATAAAGAAATCTAAAAAAAACAAACCAAAGACTGTCTTCACATATCTCAGGCTGGCGTTTTGCAAAGGGTTGTCCCTAAACCATCCGCATGAGCACCAACACAGCTGGTGTCTATACAGAGGTCTTCAGTGCATAAATAACTCTTTCCATCCATCTTTGATTCTTGCCCAGCTTCACAACATACCTGTTAGAAGCAAGACAGAGAAGCTCCAAAGAAGTGACCTCATGCAGAAGAGTCCCTTGAATGCATGAAGCATTTGTGGTTTAGTGAGGCTACAGCAAGCAGAACAGTTATACCCCCCTGACTCTGAAGCCCCATTGACTTGAACCTGTGCCACAAATTATTTTGTCCATCCTGCCTTTCATTGGCATGGACAAGGATGAAATCACAGGGAAGGAATAAAAGCCATGTGTTGACTATAGGACAGCCACATAAAATCTAGGGTACCCAGTAAAGTTTGAATTTCTAATAAACAACAAATAGATTTTAGCATAAGTATGCCCCATGTGATATCTGGGATATACTTATATTTAAACATTGTTGTTGTTTTTTTATTGGCTAAACCTGGCAAACCTAGTTGAATGGGTGACAGAATGAAAGAAGAGGTGTCTCTCATTTGTCCCCATCCAAATTTCACCTTTAGCAAGAAGTAGCATGGTTTAATAGAAAGGTTGAGAGTCAAGGAAGATGATAAGTTTTAACTAACTGAGTAAATGACCCTAGAAGGGTCTCTTCTTTCACTTGGCCTCAGTTTCCCCCTTTGTGAAATGAGAGACTTAAAGTAGGTGATTTGTCAGCACCCTTCCCTCCTTGAGAGTCTGGTGTTTTATCACCCTTGAAAAAGGGGTCCTGGACGCCTGGGTGGCTCAGTTGGTTGGACGACTGCCTTCAGCTCAGTCATGATCCCGGAGACCCGGGATCGAGTCCCGCATCAGGCTCCCAGCTCCACGGGGAGTCTGCTTCTCCCTCTGACCTTCTCCTCGCTCATGCTCTCTCACTGCCTCTCTCTCAAATAAATAAATAAAATCTTTTAAAAAAAATAATAAAAAAAAAGAAAAGGGGGTCCATCTCCTCCACTCCCTGGGCATGCTTTCGAGCCTATGTACTTGATAGCTAACCTCCCACTGAGGATGTAGCATACAGGACTGTCTCTATGCAGTATTGGGCTATACTCATCATTTTGTCAATGACTGTCATTGCGATAGGTGCGAAGCCACTCTACACACCACAGAGCGCCCTTGAAACGACAATGTGGGAAGACATATAGGGCTCATGAAGATCTCAGGGCGTTTGTGATCTGAGAGAATGCTAAAGAAAGGCTTTCCCCTCCTTCCTTCTTTGTTAGCTTCCTACTACTGTAAAACTACTGCCTTGAGCTAAATAGTTAGAGTGTGCATTTTCCCCCTCCATTCCAGAATAGGTTTTAATCTAATCCTCCCATTGTCATCTGGGCATGAAAATTACATATTTGCCCCCAGCCTAGGAGGAAGATCAATTAATGAGGAAAGATGGGTGTCAGTTTTACACTGTCCCTCCAGAGAAGGGTATTAGTGTTATCATCCTTGGTCACAGATTCGTTTGCATTTCCTTCACCGAAAACAATTTCATTATCTAATAAACCACATGATTTTCAGTTCTGGTCTGTGCTAATTGATTTTTCCCTATTTATATCTTCAGCGGCTGGAAGAGCTTTGCTCCAGATAAAGTAGATTTCATTTTCAAGTCTTCATTATGTTCGGAATTCCGTTTTGCTGGCAAATTCCTCCATTACAGCTGAAGATCACTGCTCCCAAACTCCTTCCTATTAATTAATAACCATCTTTATACATGTAATAAATAGTATGACTGCCAGCAAGAAGAAAAGAAGTTTAGTCTTTAAAAGACAGGGCTTTTTTTTTTTTTGGTGTGGGGGGGAAGCCATCCCATACAGCATAAATATTGGCCTCAGTATGATGTTCTGCCATATAAATAACAGAAATGGTCTTATTTTCCAAAATGGGTTGAAAAAAAGACAGGACTACAATTGCAAACTGAAACCTTTCATAGCAAACTAAGGCTAGAGTCAGCTCCAAATGGCACAATTGTAAGCACTTTTGTTAATTAGCATCCTATCTATACTTGTCATGAACTGTAATCTTTTGTTTCAATGGGACTGATTTTTGTATCTGAGCGGAGGTAATGTTTAATAATAAGCTTAAATTTGACAAGTTGTGAATTGCATATTCTGCATTTCCTAGGGAACATCTCTCCTGCTTTGTTCACTTGCAGTATTATGCCACAGGCTTTTTGTCAAAGTTTGTATTTAAATGCCAGTTAGCTAACATACAGTGTTAATTTTAGGTGCACAATACAGTGATTCAACACTTCTATACATCACTGCATGCTCATCACAAGTGCCCTCCTTAATCCCCAGCCCCTAATTCCTCCATCACCCCATGCCCTCCCCAGCCACAGGCTTTGGTTCTCAGAAAGGCCCGAGTCTTTTTTTTTTTTTAAAGACTTTGTTTATTTTACAGAGACAGAGAGAGAGTACAAGCAGGGGGAGCAGCAGGCAGAGGGAGAGGGAGAAGCAGAGTTCCATCCCAGGAACCTGGGAACATGGCCTGAGCTGAAGGCAGACGCTTAACCTACTGATCTCCCCAGGTGCCCCCCAAGTCTTAAGCAGATAAATAATTATGAGCCATCATAAATACAACAGGAGCCTCATTCCTGCATTTGCTATTAGCTATTAGGTATAGACCTTGGATGGTGATCTTTAAGTTAACATGGATCTCAAGTGATTAAAAAGATTCACAATATTAATAGAAGGACCTTGTATGTATGTGTGTGTGGGTTCACAATATTTCAGCATCTTCAAATTGCTTTAGCCTACAAAAGGTACCTTGACGGGGGCTGGGGGTAAGGGGGTGGGAGTCAGAGCCGAGGAAAGTACACAAATGAAAATCTTGTGTTTCATCCTTAAACCAGAGTTTCCAACCACGATACCCTGCAAATGGGCTGGTAATGTGCCTGGAGATTGTTCTCCTCAGCCCCGGGGGTTGGCTGACTGGGATCTGGGGACATTCTTCTCATCACTTCGGTGTGCCGTAATTTTATTCTCTTTTTCTATATATGCTGTGATGTGAAAAAGCTTAGTTAGACTTTTTCTATGCCCTTGGGATCAGATCAGAATTACAGTCATGCTCGGACACTATGATAATCATTTCTGTAGTGAGTCACCAGTACTCTTGGGGGTTTATTATATCCCTCAAACATGTCATGTGTTGGGCTGGATACAAGCGTGATAGCAACTTACCATACTCCGTGTGTGTGTGTGTGTGGGGGCATATAAGAGAAATCCAAGGACATACACAGTGTAAAATAAAGATATTATGAACATATAAACATTCATTTCTGCCTATAAGGCTGTGCCTTGTCGTTCTCTCTCTTCCCTATCTCAGGCCTCATCATACACCAGGTATCCAGAGAGACCTTATTATTAAATAGATTGCCTTAAAAATGAGAACTGGTTGGGGGGGGCGCGCCTGGGTGGCTCAGTGAGTTAAAGCCTCTGCCTTCGGCTCAGGTCATGATCCCAGGGTCCTGGGATCGAGCCCTGCATCGGGCTCTCTGCTCAGCAGGGGAGCCTGCTTCCCTTCCTCTCTCTCTGCCTGCCTCTCTGCCTATTTGTGATCTCTTTCTCTGTCAAATAAGTAAAATCTTAAAAAAGAGAGAGAGAGAACTGGGGCACCTGGCTGGCTCAGTCAGTGCAGCAGGCGACACTTGATCTCAGGGTTGTGGGTTCAAATCTCCATGTTGGGTATGGAGATTTCTTAAAAATAAAATCTTTAAAAAATAAACTAAAATAGGGGTGCCAGGGTGGCTCAGATGGCTGGACATCTGCCTTCGGCTCAGTTCATGGTCTCTGGGTCCTGAGATCGAGCTCCACGTTGGGCTCCCGACTCAGCGGGGAGTCTGCTTCTCCCTCTCCCTCTGCATCCCTCTATCTCAAATGAATAAATAAAATCTTTAAAAAAAATGAGAACCTAGAGCCCTACAACAGGGTATTTTTGGTGCAAGCCATTTCAGAGACAAATATGTAGCAGATGCTGCTTACGATGCGGAAGATAAGTCCCTGGCTTTTGTCTGGACAGGCTGATGCTGGGATTGAAACCCATTATTCTCCTGTGTTTCATCTTTCTTTCTTTTCCTTTCCTCTGTCTCCACTCCTTCATTTTCCTCACTCAGCTCCATCCTGCCCTTTCCTTCTTTCTCTCCTTCCCACCTCTTTTTTTTTCCTCTTACCTTCCATAGAAGGTCTGCGTTGGTAGTGATCAGGTGATAAGTTCATGAACTCCTTTCCATTGTCAAGTGAAAGTCCTTTACCCTGACCTGTAACTGGGAAGAAAGGCAGGCTTGACTAATAAATGTCTTCTGCGCTATTTCAATAAACAATATTTAAAAAATTTACTTGTTTGTCCTGCTTTGAATGCTCTTCCCCCAGATATTTGCGTGGCTCAGCTTCCCCTCCCCCACCACTTTCTTCAAGTCTCCGCTCAACAGAGAAACCTTCCCTTACCAATCTGTATTAAAGAAATAGAGCTTCCCTATGACCCTGCAATTGCACTACTGGGTATTTACCCCAAAGATGCAGATGTAGTGAAAAGAAGGGCCCTCTGTACCCCAATGTTTATAGCAGCAATGGCCACGGTCGCCAAACTGTGGAAAGAACCAAGATGCCCTTCCACGGACGAATGGATAAGGAAGATGTGGTCCATATATACTATGGAGTATTATGCCTCCATCAGAAAGGATGAATACCCGACTTTTGTAGCAACATGGACGGGACTGGAAGAGATTATGCTGAGTGAAATAAGTCAAGCAGAGAGAGTCAATTATTATCATATGGTTTCACGTACTAGTGGAACATAAGGAATAACACGGAGGACTTGGGGAGATGGAGAGAAGTGAGTTGGGGAAATTGGAGGGAGAAATTAACCATGAGAGAATGTGGACTCTGAGAACAAACTGAGGGTTTGGGAGGAGAGGGGGATGGGAGATTGGTGGTGGGTATTATGGAGCACTGGGTGTGGTACATAAACAATGAATTCTGGAACACTGAAAAGAAATTAAAAAAAAAAAAAAGAACAGGACTTCATATCACCCATCCTTCTTTGCTAGTTCCTTACTCTGCTTCTTTGTAGTGTTCACCACAATCTGAGTTATTCAAGGACTGTTTGTGTGTTTGTTTGTTATCTTTCTTCCTTGACTAGATTTTAACGTGAGCACAGGCACTTTGTTTCATTATTTTATCCATAGTGGCTAGCATGTGGTTGGCATTTACTAAATATTGGTTCAAGGAATGAATGAATATCAACATTTATAAGCATAACAGTATGTGCATCAAGGCTATATTTTATGACAAACCTCTGAGTCCCTATGAATCATTTTACCCATGCATTTTTTGTTATTTGCATAAGCATTATTAATAAATGAACTGATATACAAGCACAGTAGGAGCAAAAATCAGAGAGTGAATTAAAATACTACCCTGCTCAGGATGCCTGGGTGGCTCAGTAGGTTAAGGGTCTGCCTTCAGCTCAGGTCATGATCCCAGGGTTCTGGGATCCAGCCCCACATTGGGCTCCCTGCTCAGTGGGAAGCCTGCTTCTCCCTCTCCCTCAGCTGTTCCCCTGCTTGTGTTCCCTCTCTCGCTGGGTCTCTCTCTGTCAAATAAATAAATAAAATCTATAAAATAAAATAAAATAAATAAAAACACCATGCTCAAGACGTTTCTCTTATGACTCTCCAAAACAACTCAAATGTACTTCAGTGGGTGAATGGATAAATAAACTGTGCCACGTCTATACGATGGGGCATTACTCATCAATGAAAAGGAATGAACTTCTGATCCACACAACTTGAATGAATCTCAAAGACATTAGGCTGAGTGAAAGAAGATAGTCATAAAAAGTCATAAAAAGTCACAGAAACTATAGTGATGGAGTACAAATCAATGGTTGTTAGGGTTTAGGATTTGGATCATGGGGAGACAGCATGAAGGATTTTTGGGGGGATGATGGAACGTTTCTGTATTATGGTCAAGGTTATATCAATCTACACATGCATTAGAGTTTATAGAACTAGTCACCAAAAAACATCAATAGATTACACCATAGAGTTTTATAAGCTAATTTATTTCACTCAAAATTGTACCAGAGCATCTTTTCTCATCACTAAATGTAAATTTCTATTATTTAAAAAATGATGGGTAAACTTTAAAAGACTCTCCAAAGAGATCTTTCCAGCTTCTTTTTTAAAAAAGTTTTTATTTATTTATTTGACAGAGATCACAAGTAGGCAGAGAGGTAGGCAGAGAAAGAGGGGGAAGCAGGCTCCCCGCCGAGCAGAGAGCCCAATGCAGGGCTCGATTCCAGGACCCTGGGATCATGACCCGAGCTGAAGGCAGAGGCTTTAACCCACTGAGCCATCCAGGTGCCCCTCCAGCTTTTTAATTCAGGTAGCATTCTGTGCCACTTATAATAAACGACTTCAAACATTATTACACAAACATGTCATGACCCTTTTGTAAGAGCAGAGAACATGTCTTATATGGTTCCTTTATGTTTCACCCTGTAGCACAATGCCATGAATATATTAGACAGTCTCTAAAGACATGATAGGTTCATTGCTTATTTACTGTTTATCTCCCTAATGTGGGTATCAAGGTATGATTTTGTTACCTCATCTGTCCAAGGGAAGATTGAACCAAATCATTTGTTGGGTCTTTCTGGCTCTGATTCGCCATGATTCTATACTCAGTATACCTTCAAAACATTTATTTCTTCTGTAAAAGACTTTCTTTTGCTTCAACTATAAAAAGTTGGAAGCATTGCTACTTAAGTCTTAACAAAAGACATTTTGTTAAATTGGTTAAAAATTAGCAACTGTCTGAGATGTCAAGCTGACTGTAATAATGAGCTGAGTTAAAAATAATTTAATGAATTCATGTATCATTTTAACACATAGAATTTAGAATGGGCTAAAAATGACTTCCATGAAAATGGACCATGATAAAAAATCTCTACCACATAACTTAATATTTCCACCTCATTCGATGAGATCCAAACTCCATTCCAATGCCATTCAAAATACGTAATTTTGATTTTCTAACTTAATCCAGCCTCTCTGGTCTCAGAGTTTTGAGCCTGGCTTTACCCTCACCTTTTCAGATGCTAACCTATCATTTTATTGAAGTCTGCCCTCTTTGGTCTTTTGTTGGTGTACTTGCACGTTTTCACTCTTAATCTCACTCTCTACTTCTCTAACTCCTGGGCAACCATCAGAGCCAAAATGAGGGGTTCTCATCCTCATTTTGTAATAAGGGACCACTGTTACCAAATAAGTCTACTCCAAGAGCCCCCTCCTGCTCTTTGAAGGCAGACATAGAATCATCTCTAGAGCCAGCTGAATTCATTCTTCTCCACTTTGTTAGAACCAGAATTCGCCTTGTCTCAATGGAAATGACAGCAATGGATTATATGTCAGGCCATTCATCCTTTTCGCTAAGAGATTGGAGCATCCTAGGATGCTTGTCTCAATATTTATAATAAACGTTAAATATTCTTTTTACATGTAAAACCTTATTCCACCTTTATACTAATTCCAAGAGTTATTTCCACTATAATGAATGTTATTAGTACTGTTTTACAGATGTAAAAACTGAGACTGAAAAATAGTTACTTACATTAACCTGTAAGTAATACATGCCGTACCCAAACCCTAATCTAACCTAATAGCAAAGCTCCTATTCTTTGTCACTAGGTGGAATTACCAATTCAGAAGGAGGCCAGCACTGGAATGCATGCTGAGTGCTCCCTGGACAGATAGTTCTCAAACGCTCAGTGAACACTGACAATAATTACCTTAATTACTCATACATCATTGTCATACATCAAACTAAAGACATGAACAAAGATCCCAATTGCAAGAGAGAATCTTTCCTTTGTATGGGAGCTGTCCTATATGATGGGTAAACTTTAAAAGACTCTCCAAAGAGATCTTTCCAGCTTCTTTTTTAAAAAAGTTTTTATTTATTTATTTGACAGAGATCACAAGTAGGCAGAGAGGTAGGTATATGAAGGTTTTTAGAGCACTGGAAGGCAACTGAAAATTCTTGGAAACAAAGTGATTTGGGGTATACTTTTTTTTCCTAAATGTGTATGAACATACACATACATATGTGTATATGTGTGTGTTTGGAATGTGTGTGTGAGTGTATATATACATACATATATACACTCACACACAGAGTGCATGGGTATGTAATTATATGCCCCAAATCATAGGTTACTAAATTATTTCACTAGATTATGGTCTAATGTGTATAACATTTGATCTATTTTTTCATATATTATCCCATTTGACACTTCTATTAAGGGGAAAATAAACAGAGGCCCAATATTTCAGTAAGAAAATTGATTCCTTGCTAAAATATAGAATGTTCTTTGGAACTCTATCTGCTATGCAGCTGGCTTCTTGGGGATGTCTGGGAATAGGCACAGTAAATCTATGGTGTTCCACAAATCCCCTTTATATATGTGTCCACATTGCTGTCATCCCCCATATAAGCCCAGAGCTTCCATTATGCCCAGTTCTTCCTGTAAGGCGGTAAAATTCTTAACATCTCATAATGTAAATATTTCTAGGATGCTAACATATGGAAACGGATTATGAAGAGAATAAAACATTAATCTTGAATGGCAAGATTATAGACACAAGAGAGGGAAGATAATCTTATATAATCATCCCCACTCCTCCAACCCCACATGCCAACTACAACCAAACCAGTTCATTGTGACTTATTTGTATGGCCACCCCTGGTCTCCTACTCTAGCACCCTGGGTATGAATATTGATAGCCTGAGATAGCATTTTCCAAATTTAATTGAGCATAACAATCTCCAGGGGAGACTTGTTAAAAATACATATACCTACACCATTCCCCAAGAGATTCCTATTTAGGTATCTGGGTGGGATCAGGAGTCTGTAACAAGCATTCGGGGTAAATCTAATGTTAGGCCTTGGGAACACTGGCCTTAAAAGACTCCAGGGAGTGACAATGGTTATTGTAAGGTACATGCTCAAATTTTTGCCATTGCCATCTAGGATAAATGCTATCAGGTAGATGAAAGACTTACTTACACTTTCTTCAGAGCAATTTTAATTCCTTTCCTGCCCAAGCTGAGAGTGAATAATGCTTCCAGTCTGAATTTAGCCCGTCTTTGTTGGATTGCTGTACTATATTGTCAAATATCTCCACTCATATTTTCTGGCGAGAAAGCAGTTCAATATTCCTTTGTCAATAAGAAGCTGGCATTCCTATTACCATAGCTCACTCACTATAATAGGAAATGTCCTATCATTTGTTTTTAATGGAGTTTAATATAATGAAGAATATTTAATGGCAAGCTGGACAATATTGTACTTTATAGTTATATCCTGATTTATCTGAAAGTAGTCTAAACTTTAGTTTCACAGGAAAATATTTTATTTTCTACACTAGATGCCATTGATGATGTCATCACGTAAAAGCTTGCTATTAAGTCAAAAACAGATTTTTTAAATAAAAGTAAGTTATGAACCATAGCTATCATAACCTTATGCTATTATGACACACTAAGACAGTCTTTACGCCATCCACATGTCCTTTTTTTTTTACCCCACCTGCAGAAATGGAAACACACATGCACACACACAAAGAACAAAGAAACTACTTATCTCCAGTAACCAGTAACTTCATCATGTTTTTAAGAGGGACCCACTAAATAAAGTAGCTTTTGCAGTCTCTGGACAGTTTCGGACAATGTTGGGGACACAGTAGTTGCTCAACAAATAGTGATTTAATAAAGGACATACACAATTTTTATTGTTGTTTTGTTTGGTATATTTTTGTTTGAGGAAACCCAAGCAAAGCTCAGCAAAAGAGACCCTTCATTTTATTTGATCTTTTGCCGCATGCATTAGACATGGATAAATCAAGTAAAATAACCATGAAAGCTTCCTTTTTCACATTGAACTTTATGTAACAAAAAGTTTCCTACGTAAACATAAGTAAATAACCTTAAGAGAATGAGAAAAACACTTTTTAAAAAAAGATTTTATTTATTTATTTGACAGAGAGAGAGAGATCACAAGTAGGCAGAAGGGCAGGCAGAGAGAGAAGGGGAAGCAGGCTCCCCGCTGAGCAGAGAGCCCGATGCCGGGCTTGATCCCAGGACCCTGAGACCATGACCTGAGCCGAAGGCAGAGGCTTAATCCGATGAGCCACTCAAGTGCCCCAGAGAAAAACACTTTCTTTTTAAAAATTTTTTGTTAAGATTTTATTCATCTATTTGTAAGACAGTGAGCACGAGCAGCAGGAGGGAGAAGCAGGCTCCCTGCTGAACAAGGAGACTGAGGAGGGACTCGATCCCAGGACCCTGGGATCATGACCTGAGCTGAAAGCGGGCACTTAACCAACTGAGCCCTCCAGGAGTCCTAGAGAAAAACATTTCCTTATACTCTTGATTACCTTAAAGAACTGATGCTAGAGTTCAATAAACATTGATACAACTTCTCTGGAGATAACATTATGCTAGATACTAGGGAAGGACAATGTATTAGTAAAGGTTCTCCAGAGAAACAGAATCAATAGGGTGTGGGGGTGAGCTGTGAGGTGAAGAGAGAGGTCTATATTTTAGGGAATTGGTTCATATGACTGTAGACCTGGCAGGTTCAGGATCTGCAAGCAAGCGAGAAGGCTAGAGACCCAGCTAAGCGTTGATACTGCAGCTCAAGTCTGAAGGCTGTCTGCAGGCAGAATTTCCTCTCCCTGGGGGACCTTAGACTTTTTTTTTTCCTTTTAAGGCCTTCAACTGATGGATGAGGCCCATCCCCCTTAAGGAGGGTAATCTGCTTTATGAAAAGTCTACTGATTTTAATGTGAATCTCATCTAAAAAATACTATCACAGAGACATCTAGATTGGTGTGTAACCAAATATCTGGGTACCAGGGCCTAGCCAAATTGACACATAAAATTAACTATCGTTAAGAGTTATGGAAATACAAATATATATGTACTAATGGCCTATGAATTATTCGTATTTTTGAGCGAGTAATTCTATACTTTAGTATCCATTCTAAGAAATAATCATAGAAGTGCACAAAAATTTCAAAACAAAATTAGACTAACAGCCTTATATTTTTGTATCAACAAATTAGGAACAGCCTAGCTGACTACTAATTGTGCAGTAACCAAATACAATATATTACAGCTACACTATTGAAGAGTACACACAGATTTTTTTAGATGAGTGTTTTCACTGGAATTTAGGTTTAGGAAATCTGATAAGCAAAATTAGAATCCTAAACTCTATATACACATGATCCCAACTTTGCTTTAGACTGGTACAGAGAGAAAAGGCCTGGAAGGGGAAATACCAAGGCAAGGCCAACAGAGGTTATCTCCGGGTTGAGAGATTAAGAGTGATATTTTTGTGTTCTTTTTCCCCTCAAGTTTTTGTAAGAAAATAGTTAATAACTTTTTTTTAATGCAAGATCAGGTGTTCTGACTTGATAGGCAAGCTGACTATACCCTTCATCTCCCCTACCTCCAAGGACCCCATTAAAATGACAAACAATAAAAAAAAAAAAACCCAATGTATACACACAGACCAGTTAACAGAATACTGGTAAATGAATCAGCATCATCAGCAAATAAGCACTACCATAAGTTTCTGGAAGCAGAGGGAAGAGTGGTAATTTAATAAGGCAGGGTTAAATAAGCCTGGGCCTGGAGAGGTGCTTTCAATCTTCGCCTTGCTTGGAATCACATGGCGAGCTTTCACAACTACTAATGTCCACCCCCTACCCCTAGAGAGTCTATTTTAATTCGTCCAGGGTGAGGCCTGGACACGGGGAGTTTTTAGGGCTGCCTAGGTAATTCTGTAACTACAACGGACGTTAAGAACCACTGGCGTAGACAGAGCAGTGTTTAATCAAGGGTGGCTTCACACAGGCGAATATGCATCTGTAACTTACGGGGCATCTTGTTAAAATGCAGATTTGACTGCAGGCGGTCTGGGGTGGGGCCCGTAAATTTGCATCTGAGCTCCCAGGTGAGGTCTGGTCCTGCTGGTTCCGCCACCATGCTTAGGTTCTGGAGCCTGGTGGTTCTCAGGCTTGAGGGTGCATCAGAATTCCCCAGAGGGCTTATTAAAACACAGATTGCTAGACTTCAGCCCCCAACGTTTCTGATTCTGTAGGTATGGGGAGGGGGTGAGATAGGGCCACTAACTTGATCCCAGAACCCCGGGATGATGACCTGAGCGGAAGGCAGATGCCTCACCAACTGAGCCACCCAGGAGCCCCTAGATGAAATACTTCTCTCCAGACTTGTCTCTCTCACCCAGAACTCCAGATGGCCAGGCTTCCTGTTTCCATATAAAACGCAGAGCCCTAAAGAAATCACACAGCCTCCCAGCAGTTTTCAGAAGTCTGGCATTTATCGATCTCCTGGTTTGGTTTGGTTCCCTTCTTGAAGTCCTCATTCAGTCCTCGTCCACCGACCCTAAAGCAGCAGCAGTTCTGCCCCCTGAGGGCACATCAGAGGATCAGGCGGTGAGCTTTAAAAAACAACTCAGAAAGCTCTTAAAAAAAAGTGCCTTGGTGGCTCAATGGGTTAAGGCTCTGCCTTCAGCTCAGGTCATGGTCTCAGGGTCCTGGGATCCAGCCCCACATCCGGCTCTCTGCTCAGCAGGGAGCCTGCTTCCCCCTTTCCCTTGGCCTGCCTCGCTGCCTACCTGTGATCTCTCTCTCTCTCTCTCTCTCAAATAAATAAATGAAGATCTTTAAGAAATCAAACAAACAAAAAAGTGCCAGTGGGAAGGACTGAAGCCATTTGAATACAGATCTGAGACTAAACAAATGTAGGGATTACGGTGTTAGAACACAATATTGTAAACCTCGAAAAAGTAAAAACAATGAAAATGTCAAGGCGGGCTGAGAGTGTTAGGGTGTTAATTTCCTCTCTTTTCCTAGCAGATACTTAATACAGTTTAGACCCTTTAGAACTAAAAGGTGAAGTTGAAAAGTACCACGACTTCCTCAACTTGCTCATTCATTTTCTAAACGACTTAAAAAAAAAGAAAAAAGAAAAAAAAACCCTGATTCAACTTTTAACCATCACCAGTGGGCACTAAGAAACATTTTTTTAAAAGTAATCTACTCCCCATGTGGGGCCTGAACTCATGAGCCTGAGGATCAAGATCTGCATGCTCTACTCACTGAGTCAGCCAGGTCCCCACTGTTTTAAATAATTTTTTTAAAGATTTTATTTATTTATTTGGCAGACAGAGATCACAAGTAGGCAGAGAAGCAGGGAGAGAGAGGAGGAAGCGGGCTCTCTGCGAAGCAGAGAGCCCGATGTGGGGCTTGATCCCAGGACTCTGGGATCATGACCTGAGCCGAAGGCAGAGGCTTTAACCTACTGAGCCACCCAGGCGCCCCTAAATAATTTTTAATAATATTTCATATAACCATAGCGAGAGCTTTTGGAGATGAATACTTCCTGTGCTAAAGAAATGCATATCTGAGACCTGGCAATTATATTCATTTCATTTCAGTTTCTTTCTCTTATCTTATTCAAACTATACACTCTTGAGTTTAGCTGTCATAGTCTTCAGTGGCCAGGTCATTCATGAATGGGGCTGAGATGCCTCTGATATATTAAGCATATGGTAGATAATAGGAAAGATTACAGCGCTGATAGCCTCCCAGGGGAGCAGGGGGAGGTTAGAGACAGCAATGGCTCTTTGCTGCAGAGGCAAAGCCCGGGACTGAGGCTCAAGAGGCTTTGGCAACTTTGGGTCAAGTCTTATGCTTCCAACTCTCAGGTTACCCAGAATCAGGAAGAAGGGCACTGGTGACACATGGCAAGAAAGCACTGTGGAGGAGAGGAGGGAGGAGGCACCCAAAATGGTCCAGGCTTTGGAGCACAGGGCAACCACATAAGGCTCTGTCATGCAAGGACCATGAAAGCCGGAGTTTCTGGAAAATACTGTGACATCCATGGTCCATGCTCCACCAGATGAGAAACTATACCCTTGCAGGGAAGTGGAAGAAGGAGATGGAGACCCTCCATGAGGCCATCAACACACAACCCAGTAAGACACTACCCACCCACAGGGTGAGGGAAACCACCCAGGGTCGAAGAGCCAAGGCTGCCTCTGGGTAGTGTAGCCAGAATTCTGAGAGCTAATCTCTGTAGCCAGAGATGGTCACGGACAGGCTAACTGTGGGAACCAGAGGAGCCAAAGCTGGGCTGACATGAAGTATTCAAGCCACCGGAAGAAGCCAAGGAAAATGGTCCATGTGCTCAGTGACCCTTCTAGAATCATATGCATTTAGACTACACTGTCGTCATTCCCGTTCCCTGTGTTCACATTTGCGTTCCCCTTCCCCTGACATACGTCACGTCGTAAGTACCTGATCGATGTTTACTATTGCTAAAAAAATATAACTAATGAAAACAGTCCTTGTCTTCCTGCCCAGCCTCGACTATGTTCTGATCAACTACAATCAGTGCCCTGGAATCCTGAAAAGGAATCAGTTTTGTGTCTTAACCTGGATGAGTGGGTGCTTGCAAAAACTGAGAAATACTTACTTTCTATGGTGTCTGCTTAACCCAACCTTACTTAGTTACAGGAAAAGATATCTACACCTACAGGCTTATTCTGCTTCTCCCTCTTAGATGGTGATCAGCAGCCCCCCCCTCCATAAATTCCCCTCCTCCCCACTTCAAAGGTCTCAGAGCGCCTCACAAGTGAGTTCGTTTAGACTTTTATTTCCTTGGTGCAACTGCTACTAGAGACTTTGAAATCCTTATTCTTTGAGATTTTTAAGTTTAAAACAATAATAAGTTATATGCAACAGCATAATTATACCGCTAGATCACAGCATCCTTTCATATGTTGGCTGAAGCTTCGAGGTAAAGGAAATGTAAAAAGTCACAGGGCAGATGGTAGCTTCTTTCAAGCTGGTTAGGAAAACTAAACTAATCCCTAAGGCAATCTGTAGTCCCATGGTGTTTGTAGTCACTGCTTAGATCTGAGTTTGCGAGATTTGACTTTTAAGGGTGTTTTGTTTCTTCCTGACCTCATTGTTTGAGATTCTCAAAGGCCAGAGAGTGAAGGGTGACACCCCAGGTCATGTCCATATGGTCAAAACTGGGGCTCCCTCCAAGCATGGAAAATGAAATAAAACATGTATCCATGTAATATTTCTCCCTACAAGTCAGTTTTGTAAATCAAGCACTGTTTTAATCATACTACCTATTTTAAGAATCATAAAATTTAGAGACGGACTAATAGAAATAGGCCTTGAGGCAAAATCCGTTTCCTTACCCAGCCTACAGTGTTTGTTCTGTTTCATCTAACCTCACTGTCTTAGTCACCTTGGGTTGCTATAATAAAATACCATAGACTGGGTGATGTAAAAATCAGAAACTTATTTCTCATAGTTCAGGAGGCTGGGAAGTCCAAGGTCAAGGGGCTGGCTGATTCTGTTCCTAGCCAGAGCTCTCCTCCTGGTTTGCAGAGAGCAGCCTTCTTGCTGTATCCTCATGCGGAATGGACGGGCACTCCACTCTCTTGTTATAAGGGCATATATTTCACCACAAGGACCCTGACCTCATGACATCATCTAAACCTAATTATCTCCCAGAGGCCCATCTCCAGATCTCATCACATTGAGGGGTCGGGTTTCAAGATATGAGTTGGTAGGGAGTTGAGCATGGGGTGGGCATGGAATGGACACATTTGGTCCATAGCGCACTCCGTAGCAGGGTGCCACTGTTTTCTTTTCTTTTTAAGATTTTTAAAAAATTTATTTGAGAGAGCTTACCAGGGAGCAGAAGCAGGCAGAGGGGCAGAGGGAGAGGGAAAAGCATACTCCAAGCTGAACAGGGAGCCTGACGTGGTGTTGGATCCCAGGAACCTAAGATCACAATCGAGCTAAAGGCAGATACTCAACCGACTGAGCCTCCCAGACGCCCCTCCATGGCTTCCTTTTATAAAGAGAAACCCTAAACCCTTCACTGACATTGCTTCAGATAGTTAGAGACTGTGATCCTCAACAAACATATACGGACGCCCAAGCTCCCCGCCCCAGCTCTTCAGGTTCCAATGCTGCTCTCACCCCAAGCCGAAGATCTCTCATTAAAAATACACTCCCTCTGCAAGCCAGAGATGGGTTTCTTTCTGTCTCCCCCATCTTTTTTAAACAAATAAACACCAACAGCAAAAGAAACATCGCAAATGCAAATTTGCCCCACGATTGCAAATTCTAATCATAATTTTTGCTAGAAGACTCACTGGTTCTGTCCTTAAGGCCTAATTTTATTTAAAATTGTTACTTCCATCAAACACTTAAGGTTATTGATTTACTACTTGGAAAGGTCTCCCAATTTCTATGTAATAGCCTTCTTTGTTGTTGTCTGAATAAGTCAAGGCAGTGTCTCCTTGCACTTAATTCTTAATTTTAAGATCTGTAGGTAACACAGAAAGGACTCCTGGTATCAAAGTCCTCTTTGTAAATGTACATAGACAATTACATCAACCATATACTCTTTCAATATGCCATATCACGTTACACACGCACATTCATCATATGTGTAATATGTGTAATCTGTGTGCAAGTATTCAGTTGGTCAGCTGCCTGTTAACTGTTAGCATTTACAATAAAGGAAAACACCATGTTTTGACCAAAGTAATAATATTCCCATTTGAGAAATCGCTCTTCCCAGGCTATCTTAGAAAGCCATCACTTAAGAGGTTTGTGTGCGCAGTGAGTCCAATGAGGAAGTTTTGAGCAGAGGTGAGGTGGTTTACTTACTTTTGTAAAGATTTTATTTATTTATTTGAGGGAGAGCATGCGCACAAGCAGTGGGGGAGAAGCAGAGGGAGAAGGAGAAGCAGACTCCCTGCTGAGCCGGGAGCTCCTGGCAGGACTCTATACCAGGACCCCAGATCATGATTTGAGCCCAAGGCAAATGCCCAACTGACTGAGCCACCCAGGCGCCCCAAGGCGAGGTAGTTTGATGGACACTCCCCTACAGTGCCCTCCAAAGGCATCAGTGATCTCTAGCTCAACTAAGGCAGTATTCATGTCTCAAAACCATCCGTACAGTAGAAAACTCAGCGTGAAGTAGTTTTGGTATCACATCAACCATAACAGTGAATCAGTGCCTGCCTCCTCCGTCCCCCGATGGCAGATAAGGTTAGCCTCATACATCTGGATCAGAACATAGGAGATAGAATAAATCGGTAGGTGAGTTGTTTTTTTTTTAATGAGCGCTTTATATTTTAAAATCGTGGGGACCTGGGTATGCCTACCTTCGAACTAGGCCAAAATGAGTTGGCAATACACTGACACAGTTCAAGATTCTGAAAGACAGAGACTCAGTTATCCGTTCTAGACATATGCTAATCATCTTGGAACCATGCTCAGTGAGAGAGCAAACCGAGCAGGTCTGGAAACAATCAGTCTGCCTTACATCTGAGAACTCCCAGATGTTTGCCTGATGTGGGCTTCCCTGGCAGGTGTCACCATAACAAGGGGGTTCCAGCCAGGGTGCTGTCACCACTGAAAAGTCATGTCATGTACCTTTTCACAGTGGTGAAGAAATCAGCCGTTTGCTCCAGATTGGAAACAAGGACCATATGGCATTTATTTTCAAAGGATATCACTAAGGTATCTTTCAAGGTTAGCAAATGATTCCCCCACCTCCCCCACCCCCCCCTTTTTTTTTTTTATAATAGACAGTTACTAATTCTATCATCTGGGATGTTTGAAGGTAAAAGTTTTCTTTCTGCGGTTCATATTTTTTGAATACCACTGTGTATAACAAAGCTCAGTGCTTACGGATCCTACAAGTAGAATTGTTTGAGGATTTGGTCAAAATATCAAAGATACGGAAAATGGGTTTTAAGACAAAGAAAATGAAAACGGGAAGATTTCTTCTCTAACATTGGACTTTTCATTTCAATTCCCCTGAATTGATAACAAATCTTCTGGTGTTTACTTATTACACAGAGTAGTGCACATGCGCTCACGCATGCGCCCGTGCACACGCACGCGCGCGCACCCCCCCACCCCACATATCCCCAGTGGACTACAAACTCAAACCCTGTGCCTGTAGAAAATTTTCAATATCCAACCCTAGGGACAAGATTAAGCTAAGGAATATATATATTCAGTCTAAGACAGTGTTTCTCAGTGAAGTCCTTGGACCACTTGCATTAGAATATCCAGAGGGTGCTTGTCCAAAGAGATGTAAGTTCTGATATCTGCGGACTGATAACAACAGTATTGATACTCTGGGTCAGTACGATCCAGAGCCTCCGGGGTAAGGCCCGTGGATACTAGATGATTAAAGGCCCACCTGTATTATGAGAACCACTGCCCGAGAACAACCTAAATGCTACTTCATTCGAGTGAAATTGGGACCCCAGTTTGGTCTTGAGATCCCCTTCTTATCTGCTCAATTTTACCAAAGGAATCCAAAACCTTTCTCATAAGTGCACTCACTCAGGGTACCCCCAAGGATTCAAAAGCAGCTATAGTTCAGAAAAAAACAAAAGAACAAAAAACCTCTCCCAGACAGAGCAGTTTGCTGGTGGAATAGAACCCCGAGCTACTCTTGGGAAAATGTGAAAGTAACCACAGGGACTGAAGGGTTTGGAAGAGGTCTGCTCTCTAATTAATTGTCCCCTAAAGCATGACGTCCTTGTGCTTTTAATTGGGCTTAGCAATTTTTAGGTGGTAGAAAAAAACTTGAAGCTGAAACACTAAAGCTGAAAATCTCAGACATCTTATTTTTCTTTAAGTCCTTAGTTCCCATATTCAGGAGCCAGAAAAAAATCTTCCTTACTTTATTTATTTTTTTAAAGATTTTATTTATTTCTTTGACAGAGAGAGAAAGAGAGAGAGAGATCACAAGTAGGCAGGCAGGCAGAGAGACAGAGGGGGAAGCAGGCTCCCCGCTGAGCAGAGAACCTGTCTTGGGGCTTGATCCCACGACCCCAAGATCATGACCTGAGCCAAAGACAGAGGATTGACCCATTGAGCCACCCAGGCACCCCTTCCTTACTTTATTTTTTTTTAAAGATTTTATCTATCCATTTGACAGACAGAGATTACAAGTAGGCAGAGAGGCAGGCAGAGAGAGGAGGAAGCAGGATCCCCACGGAGAAAAGAGCCCAATGTGGGGCTCGATCCCAGGACCCTGGGATCATGACCTGAGCCAAAGGCAGAGATTTTAACCCACTGAACCACCCAGGCGCCCCTCTTTATTTTTAAAAGATTTCTTTCACATGTCTTTCTTTTCAGCTTTACTTCTAAAGGCCATAGTTTTGATGTCCATCATCTGAGGACTAGATTATTACCCTGACTGCCTAACTGCCCCTCCTCTCATTATCTTATTCTTCGCCACCGTTCTTACACACTGCCAGCAGACAAATGTGCTAAAACCCAAACCTGCTCAAAGAGTTCTATTTTTTTTTAATTTTAAAAAATTTTATTTATTTTTTTGAGAGAGAGAGAGAGAGCACTCGCACGCACAGAAGGAGAGACAGAGGGAGAGAGAGAAGCAGACTACTCCTCCCCACCCTGTGCAAGGAACCCCATGATCTGGACCTGAGCTGAAGGCAGATGTTTAACCAAATGAGCCCCCGGGATGCCCCTCGACATTGTCTTTTATAGGGCAGAAGTTTTTTTAAAGGTGTAGAGTATCAATTTTTTCTTTCATGGATTGTCCTTTGCTGTTGTATCTAAAGACTCATCACCACACCCAAGTTCATCTGGGTTTTCTGCTATGTTTTATCTTAACTTTATTCTTTTGTATTTTTTTTAAGATTTTATTTTCATTTGTGTGTGAGAGAGAGAGAGAGAGAGAGAAGACACAAGTGGGGGGGGGGCGAGGGAGAAGCAGGCTCCCAGCTGAGCAGGGAGCCTGATGTGGGGCTCGATCCCAGGACCTTGGGAACATGACCCAAGCCAAAGGCAGATGCTTAACCTACTGAGTCACCCCCCAGGTGCCCCCCCACCCCCCAACTCAAAGATTTCTAATGATTTCCTATTTCCTAACAGAGCACACCTGCATCTCACAGTCAAGAAGTATGTCACAATTTTCCCCTTCTCCTGCCATGGTAGATTCTTCCCATCCTCTCCTTTGGCTCCAATCTCTCCATGTGAAAAAGCAAATAATCATACCAAGCAATACTTACCCCTTTTCCTTAATTAGATTCTAAACTCCCTGAGGGCTAAAAGCAAATCTTTGCCATCCTCTCAAAACCAAACATATTGTTTAAGTGTTGGGGAAATCAATCAAAGATCCATTGACACCGGATTAAACCACCAACATCCATTCTCACCTCCTGACCTGAGGTGCCACAGGGCAGTTTGTGAGTTTTCTATGTGCAGCACAAGGGTAGAAGTTCAATGTGTTTAGTCACCTCACCACTAATTCTTCAACTGGAAGAAACTGGCCTCAGAAATTTGGGACATTTTCTTCACACATGCAGACACCAAAAAGCTCTGCAAGAAGGATTTATGTTGGGAAAACGGTACAAATTCTTTGTCTGACTGGTTCCTCTTAATAGTTCCAAATTCCAATGTGTGAAAAAGATTCCAATCTTTACCACAGTGGAAAGTCTGTGATGTGAGAACTACTTGAAGAAATTTTCTGGCTCAGATCAATGACAAAGTAGACCATCCAAGGATTGTAGTGGCTGTGGATGCTTCTGATTTAAGGCTCTGTACTAATTCCTTCAGAGGCCGGAAGACCGGCCATGTCAAGCAATATTTTTGTATTAGTGTGAGTGAAACCAACTCAAATGCCAAGTTCATGTGAATAGCAGCATTGCATATGTTGTTTTAAGGTGATGCTGTATTTGAAAGGAAAAAATATTGTGTCAAATAAAATTATATTTTTATGGTCAAGCCTGTCATTGTACCACCATTCCTGTCATCATCATCATCATCATCATATTGTAAATTGTCATCAAGAGACCTGAAAAAAGAGATAGACATCAAATAGTGTCTGAATATGTATCATTAATAATCAGACTTTGCCTATTAACACTTAGGAGATTATCTCCAGCACATGTGCTTTTGTGCATACACACACACACACACACACACACACAGAATTTGGTTAGCACTTAATCTTTTTTTTTTAAGATTTTATAGCACTTAATCTTTTAAAAATTGAAATGAAAACTCAATTAAATTAGAATTTTTTAATATAAAAATTGCAACCGCAGTATAAATGAGGATCGGCCCGCTAAAAATCATATAGAACAAATTCAGGGAACAGATTGGGTTTTAAAATGTGATGTTTAGAAGGCTAAACTTTAAATAACATTATACATATTCTGAATTGACTGTCATACTTCCAAATTTATCTTCTGAATGTTTGTACCCAAGAAAATGATTTCTCCCATGAAGTTTTAAGCAGATGAAAATAGTGCTGAAGACACAGGCAATCATTCTGAAAATATTTTCAAAACAGAATGTTTAAATTTCAAAAAGTATCCAAAAAGAATCAGAAAAAAATGTAGTATTTTATAATAACAGTTTTTTTTAAAAGTCACTAATTCCTCAATTAAGCCATAATTTCCTTTAAAGCCGTTTGAGTAGCAGTGGTTGGATTCGGCAGCCAGAGCAAATGAGTATCCAGATGCTGCCATTTCCTGGATCGAATTTTACATGACAGTTCTGTTACTAAACGCATATTTAGTGTCTTGTTATCTTAACTTTAATTGGGATAAGCTCAAGGGGATGAGGGGAGAAGCATTTTTTAGACAGGGATTGTTTCCATTGGCTACTTCAGAAGCACGAGGAAGGTAGTTGCAATTAGGGAAACAGTATCTTTCGAAATGCTACGTGATGGAATAAAACATGAAAGATCAACGACCGAGAACGAACTGAGGGTTGATGGAGGGAGACGGGTGGGGGACGGGCTAGATGGGCGCTGTGGATTGAGGAGGGCATTTGTGATGAGCGCTGGGTGTTGTATGGAAGTGAGGAGTCACTGAATTCTACTCCCGAACCTAAGATTGCACTGTATGTTAACTAACTAGAATTTAAATAGAAATTTGAAAAAAGGGACGCCTGGATGGCTCTGTCGGTTAAGCCTCTGCCTTTGGCTCAGGTCATGATCTCAAGGTCGTGAGGTGGAGCCCCACACCAGGCTCCTTGCTCAGCGGGGAGCCTGCTTCTCCCCCTTCCTGAGCTCCCCCTGCTTGTGCTTTCTCTCTCTCTGACGAATAAATAAATAAAATCTTTAAAAATATTTTTGAAAAAAAGAAGAGGCCTTGGGGATCATTAACCCAACCCTTTTACCTTATACATGGGGAAACTAAATCCAGAGTGGTGAAATGAATCATCTGAAGTCAGCCTCCAGGGGAGAATTAAATGTCCTTTCCATTACCACCTGTTTTCTCTTAAAGTTCAATTTCAAATTTTAGGTTTGGCTTGCAAGGTGAACTCAGATACTTGCTAGGCTAAACTTATAAAATCACAAAATGTTAGTCTTAGGGACTATAGAGAATCTTCTCCCAAGTATAAAATAGGGAGAACATTTTTAACTTGGTTTTGTTAAAAATATAAAGAAATTGAGAAGTCTGAGTTGTAGAGTCTAAATCTAAAATTCCCAAACTTGGCTGGCTCAGTCAGTGGATCTGGCAACTCTTAATCTCGGTATTGTGGGTTCGAGCCACATGTTGGTTGAATCTTTGGGGTGCCTGGGTGCTCAGTGGGTTAAGCCTCTGCCTTCGGCTCTGATCATGATCTCAGGGTCCTGGGATCGAGCCCCACATCGGGCTCTCTGCTCGGCGGGGAGCCTGCTTCCCCCTCTCTCTCTGCCTGCCTCTCTGCCTACCTGTGATCTCTGTCTGTTGAATAAATAAATAAAATCTTAAAAAAAAATAAAAATAAAATCTTTGAGGGGTGCCTGGGTGGCTCAGTCTGCCTTCAGGGCAGGTCATGATCCCAGGGTCCTGGGATCGAACCCCGCATCAGGCTCTCTGTGCAGCGGGGAGCCTGCTTCTCCCTCTGCCTCTCCCCCTCCTCATGCTCTCTCTCTCTCTCTCTCAAACAAATAAGTAAAACCTTTTTAAAAAGAAAATTCCATAAAAAAATAAAATCTTAAAAAAAATAAAAATGAAAATATTCCCAAACTTAGCCTTTTGAATTTCTTCCAGTTTTATACCAATTTCTGCAATGCACCTTTTTCCTATTATAGCCACACCCCCAAGTTATCAGTCCAGTTTATTTTCTATAACTATAACTTATAAAAACGATGAAAAGGGTAGGTTTTGTTTTACCAGAGGGTTCAGAGCAGATATGTTTTAAATAGTTTACAATGGTTTAGTTTACAGTAATATAACTCATAAAAATTTATAACCAGATTTTAAGTGAACACTTATGAAGAAAGTACCCACGATGTCCTTGATGCCTCTGCATTTGAGCATTGTCTCCCCGGCCTCTGCTAAGGCCACCTCTGCCTCTCCCGACCCCTTCACCCACTGATCTGCTGAAATAAAACTGTTGAAGAGTGAGAAGATACGGCTGCTTGCCCCACCAGGCGCTGATAGTTTCAAACCCTTTACACCTATGTCATGGGTAAATCCTGAAAGGGTGCATAGCTGAGAGTAAGCAAAACAATATGGCAACCACTTCAGGTGGCTGACCGGGATCACAAGCCCAAGCCAAACAACAAGTAGGAAGCAGAATGAGTTTGCCTTTCACCTATGGGGCATATCGCAAGGATGGTTGGTTTCATCATTTTGGGTGAGTGTGGTAACACTTACATCACATAAAATTAATCATTCTAAAGCATACAGTTCAGTGGCGCTTTGTACATTCAAAATGTTGTGCGACCATAACTCCATCTACTTCCAAAACAGTTCATCACTTCTATAGCAAATCCTGCACCTGTTAAGTTGTCAGGACCCCTGGAAAATTTCAGTCTACTTTCTGTCTCTATGGAGCCACCGATCCTGGGCATTTTATGGAAGTGTAATCATAAAAAAAGTGACCTTTTGTATCTGGCTTCTTTTTTAGCCTAATATTTTTTGAGCATATATTAGTTCTTTTTTGTGGCTGAATAATATTGTATGCCTATATGCATTTTGTTCATTGATCAGTAAAGGAAATCTGGGTCAGCTCCACTTTTTGGCTATGGTGAATAGTACTGCTATGAACATTCACGTACCAGTGTTTGTTTGAATACCTGATTTCAATTATTTGGGGTATTTGCCTAATAGTGGAATTGCTGAGTCACATGGTAATTCTATTATCAACTTTTTGAGGAATTGCTGATCAGTTTTACATAATAGCTGCCTATTTTACATTTCCACAAGCAATGTGTAAGTGTTCCAATTTCTCCACATCCTCACCAATACTTATTATACTCAATTTTTTGGTTGCTGTTTATTATAGCCAACCTACAAGATATAAAGTGGTATCTCATAGGGGTTTGGATTTGCATTTCTCTAAGGACTAATGATGTTGAGTGTATTTTCATGTGATTTTTGGTCATTTATAGATCTTCCTTGGAGAAATGTCTGTTTAAGTATTCCACTCATTTTTAAATTGGGTTGGTTTGTCTTCTGTTGTTGTAAGAGGTCATTATATTCTGGATAATAGGTCCTTACCAGGAATATGATTTGCAAATATTTTTCTCCCATTCTGTAGGTTGTCTTTTTACTTTTATGATACTTTTCTTTGATGTACAAATTTTTAGCTCAGAAGTCCAATTTATTTTTTGTTGTTATTACATGTGTTTTGTTGTCGTAGCAGATATACTCCCTATTTGAAGAGTTTTATAGTTTTTGCTTTTACATTTAGATCATTGATCCATATTGAGTTATTTTTTGTATATAGTATGAAGTAGAGGTCAACTTCACTCTTTGCGTATGGATATCGAGGCACTCCAAGAGCATGTGTTGAAAAGACTATTTTTTTCCATTGAATGGTTTTGGCACCTTTGCTGAAAACCAATTGACAATATGTGTGTGAGTTTATTTCTGGACTCTTGATTCCATTCCATTGTATCTATGTGTTTATTGTTATGCCAGTACCACGCTTTTTTGATTACTGTACCTTTTTGACTAACTTTTGAAACCAGGAAATGGGAGTCCTTCAAATTTGCTTTTCTTTTTCAAGATTGTTTTGTCTATTCTGGGTTCCTTGCAATTCCTTATGAATTTTATGATCAGCCTCTCCATTTCTGCAAAGATTATTATTGAGATTTTGATATGGATTGTATTGAATTCATAGATCATCTTGGGCAGTGTTGCCATCATAACTATAGTAAATCTTTGAATAAATTAAAATAGAAGGCTTTTTATTTGTTTAGATTCTTGAATTTCCTTCAGCAATATTTTATAGTAACCATAAGCAGGTTTTTTGGTGTGTGTGTGTGTGGTAGGAGGATTTTTAGTATCTGTCATAAGATCATTCATCTGCAAATAAAGATAATTCTAATTCTTCCTTTCCAATTTGGATGCCTTTCATTTCTTTTGAGCGTCTAATTGCTCTAGCAAGCACTTCAGTACTATGCTAAATATCCACTAGTATGTTGAATAGAAATGGTGAAAAGGGATATCATTTTTTTTGTTCCTGAAATTAAAGTTAAAGCTTTCAGTTTTCACCCTTGAATATGGTATTAGGTATGGGTTTTTTTTTTCATAAATATCCTATATCACACTGAAAAGGTTCCCTTGTATTCGTAATTTGTTGAGTATTTCTATCATGAAAGACTGTTGGATTTTTCAAACACTTCTTCTGCATCAATTGAGATCATGTGATTGTTTCCTTCACTTTGTTAATGCAATGTATTACATTAATTTATTTCTCTGTATGGAACCACCCTTAGATGCCTGGTATAAAATCTCATTATTTCATGCTGTATAATCCACTTAATATGCTGTTAAATTCAGTTTGTTGTATTTTGTCAAAGATATGTACATCAATATTGACAGGAAATATTGGGCTATATTTTTCTTGTGATGTTTTTATCTGGATTTGGTACAGGGTAACTCATAGATCTGATAAGGAACTAATATCCAAAATATATAACAAATTCATACAACTCAATATCACAATGAGATTATCACCTCATACATGTTAGGATGTCTATTATCAAAAAAAACAAAAGTATTTTTTTAATATTTAATTTATTCATTTGACAGAGAGAGAGATCACAAGTAGGCAGAGCGGCAGGCAGAGAGAGAGGAGGAAGCATGTTCCTACTGAGAAGAGAGCCCGATGTGGGGCTCGATTCCAGGACCCTGAGATCATGACCTGAGCTGAAGGCAGAGGCTTAACCCACTGATCCACCCAGACACCCCCAAAAAACAAAAGTATTGATGAGAGTATAGTTCCTCTAGTGAATTTTTTAAGTTATTGCACTTTTCAACTCTAGGATTTCTATGCTTTCTTTATTTAATATTTTCTCTTTTTGTTAATATTATACCTTCATTAAGAAATCATTGCTTTACTTTCTTTAATGATTTAGACATGATTCATTTTAGTTCTTTGGACATATTCATGATAGATAATTTAAAGTCTTTGTATAGAAAGGCCAGCATCTGGGACAGTTTCTATTAACTGATTTTTTTTGTTTGTTTTCCTGTGTATGGAACCTACTTTCCTGTTTCTATGTGTGTACCATATTTTTGTTGTTGTTGAACACTGTACCTTCATGATAATGTGGTAACTCTTGAAACCAGAGCTCACTCACTTTTTGTGATTTGTTATTATTTTTTCTTTGTTGTTTTAGCTACTCTTTGTTTAAATGACTTCTGGGGGCTAATCTTGTAATGTGTGTATTCTTTGCTGTATGTGAGTTTGTGGTATGTGTTGTAAGTTCTGTTTATTTCTGATCAGCTAATGGTTGAGCTAAGAGTTCATTAAACATTTGAGTCAGGTAAGTCTGCTAGTCTTTGCCAAGGGACTCAGTATGTTTTGGAACACACCTTTAATACTCAGCTAGCTAGTTTACAAGTCTGCACATCCTGCTTTTGCAAGGCCTCAAGGTCAGCCAGGGATGAGAGACTGGCTTCCTCTCAGGTGTTTCTTGAGCATGCACACAACTCTGCATGTGTATTGGCCTTCCACATTGCCTAGAAATATTTCAGAGCTTTTCAAATTCCTCCATAAACATCTTTTTACCCTGCATTATTTTTATAAGTTTTTTGGCCAGCTTTTTCTTGACCCCAACAGTTCTTGCTGACTTAAGCAATTGTAATGTTGAACAATTGCCACTGATTGTTTTTGACAAACCCGAGGGAATAGGGTTGTTATGCAAAGTGAGCACTGAGTCAGGTCCTAATAATGACAACACCCTGGGAGTGGGACTTTTCCAGGGAGCTATCAGACTGGTCAATCAGTGGCAAAACTCTAGAAATAAGAATGATCTGAGAATGGGACTTTTTGAGTTGCTCTATATACCCAGTCTGCCTGCTCCCGTAGCTGCAAACCTGCTGATTTTCATAGTATCCAATGTTTGTGAGTTTTCCGATTTTTGAGGCTATTGCAGAGCTGCAAAGAGGAAGATGGGGAGTAAGTTAAGCTACAAGAACATAAATCCTGCTTTTCTTACCAACAGTCAGCATTTTTTCTTAAAATAAATCATTGTCAGATTGTTGCAAGTCTGGTTAATTTCCAGAGTTCTAAAAAAGTTAATTTTGACAATTTTGCCAGTGGCTTTTGTTGTTTTTATGGAGGGGTACCATTTACAGAGGTCTTTCCTCCACCATCCAGAAGTTCTACAATGGCTTACGTTTGTGGCAGTTATTATTCAGTGCTCTCGTGTGACCTGACTCTTCTAAACTCTGGTAATAAGCCTTATATTTTTGGGGCGCCTGGGTGGCTCAGTGGGTTAAAGCCTCTGCCTTCGGCTCAGGTCATGATCCCAGGGTCCTGGGATCGAGCCCCACATTGGGCTCTTTGCTCCAAGGGGAGCCTGCTTCCTCCTCTCTCTGCCTGCCTCTCTGCCTACTTGTGACCTCTGTCTGTCAAATAAGTAAATAAAAAAATCTTTAAAAAAAAGAAAAAGAAAAAGAAAGGCTTATATTTTGTCCTCACACCTGATTAAAAAGAGAAGACATTAATGTAACTGAAGTATTAAATATAGAATGTTAGTATAGTTACTAATGGACAGTCCTGTGAAAGATCTTTCTCTTTCACACACACACATCTACTAAATACTATCCTCTGTATACCAAAACAGTACTACTGATAGAACACCAGTAAAGTTTGTTAATATAGTAATGGTGACGGACCTTCACCGATTGATCCACAATTCCATATCCAGGCCTTTTGTGATAAATAAAACATAGCTGTCAGGAAAAGGGATAAACTTAGTTGACGTAATGAGAAGAGAACCCAAAACTTTGGCCTCCTTTGCATGGTGGTCCCAGTCCAACACTAACTTTGATGTTAGAGTGAGCTCTGCTATTCCTGAAAAAATGAAGCATAGATAAAAGAGGAAAAAAACCCACAATCTTCATTTGGAGAAGGGTTTCAGCCTCTCCTAACAAACATGACAAAATTCTTAGCTTTTTTTCACATGGTTATCTTCTGATAAAAGAGCTAACAAAGAGAGAAGAAAACCCACTTAACAAGTAATTGGCTATTGGAAAACTGAGAACTAACATTAAGAAGCTACATACATTTTGGAAGATCATTCATTTGACAGATACCACTTAAAGGAATAAACTGGCATATTATTCTAGTTTCTTATAGACAGGAGGGAAAATTGCTTTTGTAATTAGATATTTACAAGTAGAGTCCCCTTAACTAAATTGCTTTTCAATCTTGCAATTGTGGGGGGGGGGGCGCTGCATCTTCTTTGGCTTAATAATGAAACAGAAATGAAAATGGGTCAATAAACCCCATTTGCACTTAGCTCTAGTTGGAACAGCAGTTTTATTCTTCTTAGCTCAGGATTGCAAAAGCAGTTAAGATATGCTCTATACAAAATGATCCCTTACCTATATGTTTCTATTACATTTCAGAATAGCTTACATAATTGGAAATATAGAAATAGTGGCACATATGTGCCATGGGGAAATTTAGAGACACGTTAAGCAAAAAACTATGACATGCTATAAAGTAGTGCGTCTCAAACTTTTATATGCCTGCACATCACCTGGGGGAAACTGTCAAAACCCAAATTCTGATACAGGAGTTCTAGGGTAGGACCCAAGATTCTGCACTTCTAACAAGCTCTCATGAGAGGGTGACGCTGATGTTCCTTGGACCACATTTTTTTGTGTAATGAGAAAGCGAATAAACCTGGGCTCGTTTTGACTCTATTATAATACATCATGCTTATTATCTGTATTTTTTTATTATATTGTTACAAATCATCTCAAATCCTTTCTGCAACTAGGAAAGACATTAAAAATTGGGAAAATACTGAATTATCTAAAGTATAAATGAAAATACGTCTAGGGAATAAAGTGAGACATGCTCACACAATTCAAAAACTGAGGAAATGGGTCAAAATATCTGAAAGATAATACAGTCAGCTGATTTAAAAGTAGCACGTGTTATCCAGGTTTGGATGGTGTTCTACAAAGAAGACTGGATTTGGTATCAGGAATCCTAAGTTATAACTTAGGCTGTACCTTAACTTACCTAGCTCTATGTGTGAGACTTTAGATATTCCATTTGTACCCATTTCCATGGGTCCCAAACAAAGGATTTGTAATAGTTGATTGTCAAAAGTTCTTTTGTAGTACTAACACTTTTTTTTTCTGCTTCTCTTGTGAAACATTTGGCCAATGTAGTTGGTTTTTTCTTCTTCAAAATCTCTTATAATTTTTTCCCCAATTTATTTTATTTTATTTTATTTATTTATTTGACAGAGAGAGATCACAAGTAGGCAGAGAGGCAGGCAGAGAGAGAAGGAAGCAGGGTCCCCGCTGAGCAGAGAGCCCGATGCGGGGCTCGATCCCAGGACCCTGGGATCATGACCCGAGCAGAAGGCAGAGGCTTTAACCCACTGAGCCACCCAGGCACCCCTTCCCCCCCCCCAATTTGGAAGATGCCATAATTCCTTTAGGTTGAAAATTTAAGGTAGATAACTAAAGCCGGCCAGGTTTTTGCTAGGCAGCAATCATGGCTGAACCCAATGTGCTTTACTTCCCCTGAAAGAGAATCAGCCCCCCTGGACTTTCCCTAGGGCCACAGTTCTAATTTGAAGGTTCCAAAGGGCGATAGTTGAGTTTAGAGGAAAAATCTCCCTTCACCACTTTCCTGGCTTCTCAGTGTGGATTGTTAATTCTAGTTGAAGTTTTCTGCCATGTATGCCCACAACAGGCCAACAGACAGACCCACCAAACCCTTCCCAGACTTTCTCAGCAACCACCACTCTAAGGAGATCACTCGGTGGGTTTAGTGAGAATGTATTTATAGAACTGACTCTTCAGAAACTTTAGCGAAAAACTATCATACAAGTGTAAAGTCATCCTTTCCTTCCAAGTATAACTGAGAAGCCGCAGAGCATTCCGGTTATGAGCAGGAAATAGGGTTTGAATCTTCCTTCGTGCCACTGCACGACAATGGGACATTGACCTTTCCTTAGCTCAATTTCATGCTGTGTACAATGTGTTTGATTTGAGGATTAAATGAGGTAATGAATGTCCTTGCTATTCTAAGTGTCGGCCACGGCCCCAGCAGCCCTGGCATGCCTGAGAGGATGTTCGGACAGAATCTCGGGCCCCACCCCACACTTAGTGAATTAGAATATTCAGGTTAAAAAAGAGTCCCATATGCTAAACATTCTGCACAGTGTCTGCTTCCTAGTTAAGTATTCATTAATCAGAAGTCATTGTTAATAGGCTTTTCTTTTTCACTTTATCCTCATTACCATCCTGGGAGGTAAGCGTTTGCTATTTCTAGCTCATCTGGCTCCCTGCTTTCATTCCCATAGCTCACCACTGGTTTCTCCACCACCATAAGCCATCTGTCTTTCCTGTGCTGCACTGCCTCAACTCCCTTCCGTTACTCCGAGTTTTTATGGGTTTGATGGTCCACTTTAAGGAACACCACACTGCCCCACATACAGAGATCCCTTCTAGATTTTCCACACTTACCACATATTGACTCTCTGGACTCAATCATGCTATGTTCTATTTTATGTTTTAGTTATTTTTATATAATTATTAACACGGGCTCTGAAGTTACAATTTTGTCTGTACCACTTACTCGCTTCGTAAACTTGGGGAAGTCGCTTAACTTCTTTGAGCTTCTTATGGAAAATGCAAATGCAATAATGGGAGTAAAGCATGTCATAGTGAGTGCACAGCACGTAGCTCTTAATATTATCATTACTGTGTTATTTTCATGATCACGTGGTCTCTGTCACTTTATCTTTACCAAAACAAGTAGTATTGCATCTATTTTCAGATAAAGAAATGTGAAGTAATAAGTCACCTAAAACCATACAGTGAATTTGTACAAAACCAAGTTTGATCTTGATACTTTCCTAGTAAATCACGCTACTTCACACTTTATGCAACATGGAATGTTCGAAAAAAATCTGAGTGTGGGCACGGAGGTAGGATAGAGAAAATTAAACAGGGGTATAACCAATTGTCAGTCTGGGGAAATGGCCACTGGTTTCATCCACGTATATCAAAATCAACTAAGCTACAGTCCAAATTACAAGCCTAAAATTAGATGCCAGAGCAGGATTCTAAATCAGTTATCTCCACGAGATCAACATCAGGAGTAGTCCAGAGGCTACTGACTTAGCCAATAAAACTTCTTTTTAATTTGTCTTCCTTTTTTTTTTTTCTGAGAGAGAGCATGAGTGGGGAGGGGGAGGGGCAACGGGAGAGGGAGAAAGAGACTCTTAATTAGGCTCCATGCCCAGTGAGGAGCCTGACACAGGGCTTGATCTCATGACCCTGAAATCATGACCTGAGCCAAAACCAAGAGTTGGATGTTTAACCAACTGAGCCACCCAGATGCCCTTCTTTGCTTTTTTAAGAGGACTCCACCCCTCCTACTGGGCCCTTTGAGTATGGTTAACCCTGAGAGGCAAGATGAGTTAATGAAGAAAGAATTATTGGCAAGTCTAAAGCGCCTAATTCCTCTGCTCCGAATGGCTTTTAAAAATCCACGTAATGTGGACTAAAAGGGAAGGGCATCATGAACCAGGTGGAGCCAGGTTAAGTCCTGAACAGAGTGGTCATTTGGTTCCTGCGAGACTAAAGGGCAAAAGGGAAGGAGAAGTGTTTGGAAAGTTGTCCGTAGTTGGATTGGTACCCCCTGATGGTCTCATTGCTAATGACAGAGCACACTGATACACTTTCTTTGGAGAACAATTTTGCAGCATGGATCAAGAGCCTTAAACTGTCTTTGACCCTATAATTCTACTTCAGGGAATCTATCCTACAGAGATGATATTAAATCTAGGGGTGGGGGGGGGTTTATCCTTAATAAAAGACCTATGACAAATCTGGCAATCTCGATAGCATGATTGATGAATGTGAAGCTTGAAAATGTTTTTCCTCTTCAGGCTCCAGTGGTCATGCTGGGAAAGGGGCCTAATCTGGCAAGGACTTTACCACTTGTTATTTTTGTCACAGGAACATGAACTTCTTATTTTAACCTTTTACACGTGTCCTTCGCACTAAGAAAGGCTGCCGTCATTGAGGGATTAATAACATTATGAAAAACGTGGCTGCCAATTTTCTTAAATATCAAGTACTGTTCAGCTGATTTACTTACTTCTTCATAAAGAAATCTGAAGCTGAAAAGTCCACCTGACTGTTGTACCCTCGGTAACTTCCTCCCAGGGAATAGAGTATGGGCAGCATGGCCAAGTGAAAATCAAGCAGCAATATTATTTCAAAGCTATTTTGTCCTTGAGGAAAATAGATCTCAATGTCACTTTCAAGGAACATAGCTATTTCATAAAGCTTGAGGACATCTGGAGTTCTTTTCCTGACAGATGTATCTACTTTTCACAGCAAGATTTAATGCAAATTCTCTGCTCATTTTACTTTGAACCCACATCTGAGTACACAGCACCTTCTTGGCTATTACTGAAAGGCTTGGAATTTCAAAAGTTAGAATAGGATGGATAGGTTTGGAAAGGCCAGGAAAATGTTGTACACTATCAGTTAATGGCCAAAGCATATTAGAGACTATTTTGAATTGGTAGTTTCACAGTAATCTCTTACCTTTGTTATCTGAGAATATCCTTGGGTTCTAGGATAAAATTGATTTTTAGTTGATCATCTGTTTATGTAATTAGTGTAATTATGCTTTATTACATAATTAGTATAAGTGCATGTAATCAGCTGTAACATATAATTACATAATTGAGTCATTGTAAAAAATCCTTGTGAAACTAAATATAATGCTTTGTACATCTGCAGAGGAGGAATACTTTAGTTTTTTAATTTAGATTCGTTAAAACAAGTTTTTGTTTGCTTGTGGAGTGGCTGAACTTTGTTCAAGTGTTAAGAGGTGCCATGTAGCATTTCAAAGACATGAGCATACTTTCAGTTCCCCGTCTTCCAAATTTTACAATAAAAATCAGACTGTCCTCCAAACCTATTTTATCTGGCACACACTAGATCATTCAAAAATAGCTGTCGATACAAAGTCGGAGACCCTGAGGATGTTCAGGTGTGACACTAGATGACACTAAAAAAGAGGCAAATAATGATGCATTTCAAATACTCTGCCTACTATAGAAAGTTATCATTATTACAACTCAGGATATCACATTGTAGTTCATTGGGTTTTTAAAATAATATAATGGAAAAGAAATTTATTGTCTTCTTTGCCTAGGTTTGAGATGGGAAGTTTTCAATGGTACCCTGGCCATCTTTTTTTTTTTTTTTTTAGTTTTTGGTTCCGGTTTATATAAACGTGAATTAAATTGGTATTTACATGTAATGACTACTTTTCTTAATCTTTCCTGATCTAAAGAAGAAAACTCTGTGTGTGTGTGTGTGTGTGTGTGTGTGTGTGTTTGTAAAGGAAATGGGTTTCCGATCACTAAAATTATTCAAGCCAAGGTGCTTTTTGAGGACATCTTAAATGGAATCCTTGTATGGAATTATACAGTTTACTGGGTGACCCCTGAAATCCCTTCCAAGTCTTGAATTCTATGGTGTCTGTTTTTAGAAATCCAGGCAAATGAGAAAATCAGTTTAGTTACAATGAAGAGGAAAGCACCACATTTCAATGAATATGTCTGCTGTCAGGAACCGATGACTCTTCTAAACCCACTGGAAAGCCAATAAGGGGGAGCAAAATCTGTGACCCCTAATATGCCACCGGATTATTTTGAGTGGAAGACAATCAAAGGCCGACAGACTCAGGAGAGTTGTAAAGTTGTTGATTTGTTGTTTTTAACCTGCCCCTTCTTTGCCTAAGAGAATTTTAGATAGGGGTCCCCTACCAGGAAGAGATCTAACACCAGAGAGGACTTTTTCACATCAGAAACACTTGCCTGCAGGGCGTGGCCCATTTTTGTTTACGAAACATTTACTCTTTTTCATCTTCTTGGGAATCACTTTCCATTTGAAGTCCCAGGCACCTACTCCCTTCTCCTTAAGCTCAGTGTGGCATCTAAGCCTCAATGGCCTGACTCTCTGGCAGCCTCTCTTGTCTTTGTGGGGGTCCCATCTGGACAAAATTAAATTTCTCTCCCGTTAATCCATCTTATGTCAATTGAATTATTAGCCCAGCCAAAGAACCTAGAAGGAAGAAGTGAAAAGTTTTCTTCCCTTACACCAACAGTAGGCAACCCTGAATAGGGCAAAGATCATCTTGGCTTATTAATATTAAGTAAAAATAACTGTGATCCCATATTGCTCTCTTATTTGTCCCCGATCCGTTATTAGATGCTTTTACATGTGTTATTTCATTGAAGCTCCCCAAAACCTTGTGAGAAGGGTATTATTTCTATTTCACTGTTGTGTAAATGGACACTATAAAGTGTGGAATAGCTAGAAGCAGTAGAGCCAGGATTTTGGCCTCTATGTATCTGAGTTCATTTCCTGGGCTCATAGCCGCTCTCTCATACCGCTCCTCTCTCTAGACATTGGTCCCTTCCTCTGCCATCTAACTCCAGGGTCCAGGGTACTCCTGCTACCCTCTCCTGTCAGGTAAAATGAAGCTGATAAACTCATTCACACAGTTCCATTTAAGCCACACCTTTGATTACATCTCTCTCTCTCTCTCTCTCTCTCTCAAATCAATAGTATTAAAAAAAAAAAAAGAATTCCAGTCCAGAGGACCCAGTCTGTATTAATTAGATTAGATTTGTGGAGGTTTGGGTTTAGGCATCAGTATTGTTGAAAACACCTGGCCTACAGAGTGAATTCCAAACACCAAAGCCCTTTACGGTTTGGCTACTGCTTGTTCTCTACTCATGACAGTCATGGTGTTCTCTTTGCCTGAAGTGTCCTTCTGGCCTTCTCTATTTGCTTGTCTCATTCATCTTCAAGTGCCTTTTTACTTGCTTTAATTAATTAATTTAGAGAGAGAGAGAATGTGAGTGGAGGAAAGAGGGAGAGAGGGAGAGAGAATCTCAGGCAGGCTCCATGACCAGCTTGGAGCCCGACTCGGGGCTCAATCTCACTACCCTGAGATCACGACCTGAGCCCAAATCAGGAGTCAACCCTTAACACTCTGAGCCACCAACTTTTTTTTTCAAAGATTATTTATTTTAGAGAGTGAGAAAGAGAGAAAGTTGGGGGCAGAAGGAAAAAGAATCTCAAGCAGACTCTACAGTGAGCGCATAGCCCAATCTGGCGCTCAACCCCACGGCACTGAGATCACAACCTGAGCTGAAACCAAGAGTTGGACGTTCAACTGACTGAGCCACCCAAGTGCCCCTTACCTGTGTCTTTCTAAAAGTTACTTCCCTGGCCCGTGAAATCTTTCTTAACACCTAATGTTGAATTAGTCAGTTTCTCCCTGTCTGTCTCTCTCTTCACAGTAATTCATACATCCAGTCAACACTTCCCGTTAGTGCTGTTCTGTCTCTTTCTCTAGACTCTCTGTTCCTTGAGATCACAGATTAGGTAACACCCTATCCTATACTCATGCAACTAACATACTGTCTAACATAGGGCAAACTTCTCATTTTCCCCCCATTTTTAAGGAATGACCTATGGCTATATTAATTCATAGTTTCTTTGAAAAAGGTATTTATGTTTTGTAGGTTTCTCTGCCCCAGAACAATTTTATTTAAAATGATGTGTGTGTGTGTGGAAGTGCTTGCATTTAAAACAAAGAAATAGATAATTAATGGTGGAATACCAGACACCAGCAGGGAACATTTTTATCCTCAGAGTCTTATCCTATGATACCATTAACATGCATAATTACTCTTCTTAGGTGTAAATGGAAGACCACAGGAGAAAACAGGCTCCTATGTCAGATCATGTATTCCGTCTCAGCTCCAACTGGCTCAGTGCCCAAGTCTCCCCAAGTGCATCCTCCTATGCTTGTGACAAAGTCTGGGGGATCTTGTAAGCCAATTGCACCAGCAGTCTCATCTCTCTTTCTGAAGGGCCATTACCAGCTGATAGGAGACAGGAGGTCACCAAATAACAGTGCTAGATGGTCACTGTCATTTCCCCACTGATGTACACAATCCCTTTTGGCATGGATTACTGATCCTTGTATCTCCATTTCATATGAGGAAAGCAAATAGTGTTGGAGTTGTTAGCTTTTATGGTTCTCAGGAACTTTCCAACTATATTTTCCACGAGGCATTTTCTACAGTGATATCCTATTCTTGTGTAGTGGGCTTTCCATGGAAGCCAGTCTTTCTGGTGTGGTTGTGTTATATACATATTTTGACAGAAGCAAACTTGAAAAGGATCCACAGGAAGCCCAGAAAGATCCCTAATATTTCAGTGAAATGGATTTTGAGGACATCAACGATAAAGCTAAATGAGAGGAAGGACAATGGAGGGACAGTGAACTTAAGGTAGAATGGGAAACCAAATGTGACAGTTGGTGTGTTTTGTGGCAAATTCTCTCACCACACACTCGCCAGCCTCTGTTATCATCCTTCAAACACTAATCAGGTTTGAATTGTAACAGAAAGCAGCACCTCGCTATAATCTGCAGGAGCCAGAAGAAATCCAGGACATACTAAATCACCGTAGGAGCCCAAGGATCCTGGGAGGAAGGGGTAGTTCAAACACAGAATTTGCTTGAGGGGAGCATTGAGGTTCATGATGGAATAGACCTGGCCTGACCTCAGAGGATCCTGGGCCAATGGAAAACTCAAGTGTACCTACTCTTTGGGGGAGGATCTAGAGCCATGGCCATATTTTAGAAAAACAAACAATCCTTAGGAATTACATACATTTTCAGGGCCTCAGAGGTGAAGTTGTGTCTCGGAGTGAAGGAAAGATATCTGAGCCAAGTACGGAAGGCTGTCAGGAGGATATAAGCATTTCTGGGAGCCAAAACATAGCAGCACAATGACTTCAAAAGAATAGTGAGTGATGATAATAAAATTCTCTCAGTTTTATCCTCTGTTACCTGCAAAAATTCTCTGCAATCTTGCCCCAACACCAGAGAATTGGCAGGGGGAGGGATTTCCCCAGGGCCAGTAGAAAAAAACCAAAACATTAGGACATGAGCATGGAAGTGGTGAGGCAATAAAGAGGGACAGAAAATACACCATGGCTTTAAGGCTTCTGAGTAAAGCAATGAGTACAAATGAGGGAGAAGATGGATGGTAAGGGCTGGAGGCAGAACCGAGGTGCATGACGGGACTACAGGCCGGAAGTTATGAATCAAAGACAGTATAGTAGAGGTTTCATGTCAAACCTTACTACTTTGGTTCAAAATAAAAATTAGATTTACCTTTGCTTATCCCTAAAGATAAAACAAATAAAGGCCATGGTTAAAAATTGAAGCAATGCAGAATGCTTACAGGAAAGAATTAACCCTGTTCCCCCTAAAACATGAAATCACCCCAAACTTAACTGCCTAGAGTGAACATTTCAACGAACAGACTTTCCAACATCTCCACAGGCATGTATACAAAGCCATTCAAAAAATAGGATTACCTTATTCATGCTTTTTCATAACCTGATGTTTCCTTCAATAATATTATGGATATTTTTTTCTTGATCAGTAAATACTGGTCATTTTATTTTTATTTTTTTAAAGATTTGTATTTATTTATTTGACAGAGAGAGAGAGACAGCCAGAGAGAACAAGCGGGGGGAATGGCAGAGGGAGAGTGAGAATCACTCTCCACTGAGTAGGGACCCCGACCCGGGACTCAGTCCTAGGACCCTGGGATCATGATCTGAGTTGAAGGTAGATGCTTAATCGACTGAGCCACTTAGATGCCCCAATAGTGATCATTTTAAATAGATATTATTTCACTGTGAGAATGTACCATAATTTTTTTAACTAGTCTCCTATTAAAGAATATTAGGATTAAAGAATTAGGATGTTTCTTGTTCCTTACATTAGAGAAAACTTCATCCTCCCACCATTCCCTATTAGAAACAAAGATCCAAGAAACATCTTTTTACACTCATCTTTGTGTACCTAATTCCTTCCTAGGACAAATTCAGAAATGGGACTTCTGGGCCAAAGTGTATACACCTTAAATTTCTTTGTTACACTGTCAAACCATTCCCTAGCCCCACCAGAAAGGTTATACTAATTTATTCTCCGACCTTTATTTATTTTGATCTGATGAGTTATTATATTGTGTTTTTCGTTGGCATTCCTTTTCTTTCTAATGAACTGATCATAGTTCCCTGTGTTTATTGATCATTCATCTGCACCATACTGATCGTGACAGTATAAAAGAGGGGTCAGGCCCAGCTCATGGGCCAAAACCAGCCAATGTGTCAAATCTGGCCTACCACCCTACGCCAAAATGGTTTTTACGTTTTTTAATGGTTGGTCAAAGTATCCACAGAAGAATAACATTTTATGACATTCAAAAATGATATGAAATTCAAATTTTATGTCGATAAGTCAAGTTTGATAGGAACATTGTCTCATGCATTCTTATTCATCATGGGTCTGGGTGCCTTCTCGTGATAACAGCAGAACTGGTTTCGACAGAGACAGGCCTAAAAAAAGGCCTTTAGGCCTAAAGTATTTACTAACTTTTAAGTATTTACTAACTCTGCTCCTCACAGGAAAGGCTTTGTGAAACTGTGGTACGGAGTAGTGATTAAAAGCACAGATTTCAGATCTAGCATATCCTGGATTCGTATGTCCTCACCACCATCTGCTATTTATTTGACATTAGACAATTTACTTAATTCTCTCCACCTCTGTTTTTATTCATCTGTATCATGGAGAAAATAATAGTACTCAACCTAAAATGCTTTGAGGACGAGGTGAATTTAGCACTGAGAATAGTGCCTACTCTGTTATATAAATAGTAGCTATTACTTATATTCTTTTCAGTACAAACTTATTTTCTATATTCTTGGCCTATCTTTCCTTTGTTGTCTATTAAATCAAAGAAGCTTTTGCACAGTAGAGATTTTAGCTCTTATCTATGATATATTGTGATTTTTCCCCCAGACTGTTTATGACGGTGCAACCTTGAAGTTGACTCCGATTTACCCTGAGAAAGCATACATTCAATTTCCTACATTAATTCTAGTTGTAATTACATAAAATATTAGTAAATATTATGTAATTACATGAAATATTAGTACAGAAAACTGGTAAATGAAATCATCTCATCCTACTAACTTTTCTCAGTTATCCTCCTAAAGTATCCAGAAGGAGTTGAGAATTCACAACCTCTTGGTGAACTGTGATCTTCTGTTCCCAGTTTTATTTCTTATGGCCACAAATGACAAATTGAATCCCTCTACCTTATGCAAAATCTCCAGACACCGAGGAAATAGCTATCCCTCTCACCTTTACCCTCTTCACCTTCTTCTACCTGCATGTCCGTTTGTGTCTTCATTTTTACATGCCAAATCCATCGAAAGCCTTCCAGGGATTTTCCCGTGACCTCTATTAACCAATTCCATTCGTCATTACAGTTTTTCCTCTTACAACAATCCAATTTGTCATTATGCCTTTTGTTTTGTGCCTTATTCTGCAATGTGAAAACATCAGGTTTAACACAGTCTTGCGATTAACTTCTAATACCTCATCATATGTAACTCTCTATTAGGGCTTGGGAATTTCATAACTCCAAATTCTAGAAGCCTGTCTCTTTTATTGATCCAAACCCTTTATATTTTAAATTGCTGGCTCCTGGGAATTATCCACACATCAGCATAGCATACATTATGTAAAATGGGATCCAGAAGCTTTGCACAGAATATTAAATAAGCACTTGTGGGACCTTTGGCCTTCATATTCGGCACTGGGGTAAAAAGCATACTTATCACTGCCTTTAATAATCTGGGGCACAGGTACACCTTCTCACAGTCATAATGATGCTTTGGATTTTGGTGCACACACAGCTCAAAATTTAGAGCTGGGATGACATGGAGTCTTCATTTCCCATATCATCATATATATAAATAAATATATATAAATAAAACATATCGGAGCTGGGTTTATTTCCTTCCAGAATCTTCAAGCAGGCTAGCATGCATCTCCCAGTGGCCAACAAATCTAAGCCCTGACAGAGTACATTTCAGGCATAAAAATGTTATTTATCTTGACCAATCATAAATAATATTTACCTAAATATATTACTAATTTTCCCCTGTCACCCAAATGGCATATGGAGTCACATTTGATTTTCATAAAGCTAGAATTTCAGGTGAAGTCGGTCCAACAGTAAACAAGTTTCTGAAAAATAAAGTGACTTGGAGTAATGGTTGGTTTTTTTCCCCCCGATTATAATAAAATAAATACTGAATGCCCAGGCAGAAATATATAATTAGATATGAGACATAAAGCAAGGTCACCTACACAGTAAGAAAATAGTCTAAACCCCAAGGAAAATGTTTTGCTTTCCTGGTTTGTAAAATTTGGACATGTTAGGCATTCAACCCTTCCTAAAGGCACATTATCATGAAGGCTCAACACAAAATAAAATAGGGGCTTTTCAAAATAAGAAATGCTGCCATATTGGGTACCTGGGTTGTTCAGTCGGTTAAGCATCTGCCTTCGGCCCAGGTCATGATCCCAGGGTCCTGGGGTCGAGCCCCACATCAGGCTCCCTGCTCAGTGGGAAGTCTGCTTCGCCCTCTCCCCCTGCTTGTGCTCTCTCTCTCTCTCAAATAAATAAAATCTTGAAAAAAACAATAAGAAATGCTGCCATTGAGTCAGTTCCATGGTTCTGTCTATGATCAGTACGGTCTCCACACTCCACAGCCTTCGGTCTTTGGTGGTTTTCTGACACCTCTCTGAAACCAGACACCCATTTGGCATGCACTATCAGAAATGCTTTTGCATATGTATATAAGTCTGTGCATATTTAATGGGTGCATGTCAAGGAGTCTGGGGATAGGTATACACGTGTGAAACTATCACCACCATCAAGGCTCTAAACATACCCATCATTCCCAACATACCCAGGGGTTCTTCTTAACCCCTGCATTATTTTTTTTCAGGAGAGCTTTTGATATTTTTTCCTGTTTTACCATAAGATTAAGATAGTCTTGTGCCTGGTTCTAAAGCCTATATTTTTTAAAAGGCTTACATTAAAGAACACTTCATGTACTCATAGTAAAAATGCACAACCCATTCCCAGGGCAGGGTCTTCCTATTACCAACACAACCAGAGAGGTAATAGGGAGGATTTATGACCTTCTATTATGACCTCGATCTGGATGGTTAGTCCTGAGAGGAGCTCTTTTTATCTCCTGTAAACTCTAGGCACGTTGTTAAAAAATTTGCATCCCTCTCATTTGTCAAGAATCATTAGATCAGACAAATACTCCCAGATTAAGTAGATCCTACTTATAGACTGGGAGAAAAATGAGAAACACTTTAAAGGGATAGGACAGCGCAGTTTTCTGAGAGCAGCTCAGCTTAATGAACATAGGAAAGTCTTGATGAACTATAATGTGACCCAATCTTAGGGAACAATGGGGAGGCTTCGCTAGACCCAGCAAGTTTGTATCTAGACTTGTGCTATCTGATGGGGGCTATACCATTTCCGATTCCAAACAAAACTATTCTCTTTACAGTTATGGGAATGGGGTTCCAGAGCAAGCAGGGATCTTCTAGAAGATAAAATAACATCTTGTCTTGTGCCTATCAATTGAAAGTTGTAAAGTTTGACGTGTATGTGTAGATACACATGAAAAAAAGTTTATACACTGACTTAATCCAATTCCACACACATTCATCCTCCATCTCAATAAAAGTACAAAATTTGTATCCTTCTCCTGAAGCAGGTGAGATGAATAATGTAAGAGCTGGCAGGGGGGAAAAAATCTTAAAAAATATCTTGTGCAAGGACGATTCGTAGGGGGAAAATGTCAACTCTTTCCTCCCAAACCTTTATGCCTGTAAACCTAATAAAGACATTAGTTTTAGTGTGGAGATTCCTCAAGAAATTAAAAATAGAGCTTCCCTATGACCCTGCAATTGCGCTGCTGGTTATTTACCCCAAAGATACAGATGTGGTGAAAAGAAGGGCCATCTGTACCCCAATGTTTATAGCAGCAATGGCCACGGTCACCAAACTGTGGAAAGAACCAAGATGCTCTTCAACGGGGGCGCCTGGGTGGCTCAGTGGGTTAAAGCTTCTGCCTTCGGCTCAGGTCATGGTCCCAGGGTCCTGGGATCCAGCCCCGCATCGGGTTCTCTGCTCAGCAGGGAGCCTGCTTCCCCCTCTCTCTCTGTCTGCCTCTCTGCCTACTTGTAATCTCCGTCTGTCAAATAAAATCTTTAAAAAA
>PISX010004392.1:112248-122272 GCA_004024625.1 Mellivora capensis
CGAATGGATAAGGAAGATGTGGTCCATATACACTATGGAGTATTATGCCTCCATCAGAAAGGATGAATACCCAACTTTTGTAGCAACATGGACGGGACTGGAAGAGATTATGCTGAGTGAAATAAGTCAAGCAGAGAGAGTCAATTATCATATGGTTTCACTTATTTGTGGAGCATAACAAATAACACGGAGGACATGGTTGAGATGGAGAGGAGAAGGGAGTTGAGGGAAATTGGAGGGGGAGATGAACCATGAGAGACTATGGACTCTGAAAAACAAGCTGAGGGGTTTTGAAGGGGTGGGGGGTGGGAGGTTGGGGGAGCCTGGTGGAGGGTATTAGGGAGGGCAGCATTGCATGGAGCACTGGGTGTGGTGCAAAAACTATGAATTCTGTTACGCTGAAAAGAAATTAAAAAAAAAACATTAGTTTTTAAAATTCAACAGTTTTTAGGGGTGCCTGGGTGGCTCAGTGGGTTAAGGTTCTGCCTTTGGCTCAGGTCATGATCTCAGGGTCCTGGAATCAAGTCCCACATCGGGCTCTCTGCTCAGCAGGGAGCCTGCCCCCCCCTGCCCCGCCTGCCTTTCTGCCTACTTGTGATCTCTGTCAAATAAATAAATAAAATCTTTAAAAAAATAAAAATAAAATTCAACAGTTTTTAAATTCGGCTTCTAAAAAATAGTATACAGTTGACCCTTGAACAACAAGAGTTTGAACTTTGCAGATCCACTTATACACATTTTTTAAAAATACAGAATAGTAAATGTATTTTCTCATCCTTATTATTTTCTTTTTTTTTTTTTTTTTTTAAATTTATTTATTTGTCAGAGAGAGAGAGCGAGCACAGGCAGGCAGAGAGGCAGGCAGAGGCAGAGGGAGAAGCAGGCTCCCTGCCGAGCAAGGAGCCCGATGTGGGACTCGATCCCAGGACGCTGGGATCATGATCTGAGCCGAAGGCAGCTGCTTAACCGACTGAGCCACCCAGGCGTCCCGCTCATCCTTATTATTTTCTTAATAACATTTTCATTTGTCTAGCTTACTTTATCATAAGAAGACAGTCTATCATACGTATAACACGCAGAATATGTGTTCATTAACCATTCTTGTTATCGGTAAGGGTTCTGGATAACAGTAGGCTATTAGATAAGTTTGGGGGGAGCCAAAAATTACACCAGGATGTTTGACTGTGTGGGAGTCATCTCCCCTAGCCCCTGCATTGTTCAGGGAGTCAACTAGCATTTTGTTTTTTTACCTGAGGAGAGGTGTCAAAAAATACTTGCAGTAAAAGCCTTTATAAATTCAGGGGTATCTGGGTGCCTCAGTAGGTTGGGCGTCTGCCTCAGGCTCCGGGTGTGATCTCAGGGTCCTGGGATCTAGTCCCACGTTAGGTTCCTCACTCGGTGGGAGTCTGCTTCTCCCTCTCACTCTCCTTCTGTGCTCTCCCTCTCTCTATCTCAAATAAATAAATAAAATCTTTTAAAAAAAAGCCCTTACAAGTTATAAAAGAACACCTCTGGTGATTACTTTCTGCCTTCCGCCAGTCCCTGTGTTCAGAGGAGAGTGGGTTAAAATTCTTATTCTTATTTTCTGGAAGAGATGGGCAATGTATCAACAGGAGAGGAAGGATGAGCATGTATATCCCTTTTTATTTCCCACCATGCTCATGGGGAAGAGAGCGGTTAAGTTCAAGACCACCCATACCTAATTAACCCTCAGAGTCACTTCGGAAGCTTGTATTATATGTGTTCCGCAAACACACATTATGAGCCCCACCTCTACCTGCTGGATGAAACCACTGGGACCAGTTTAGTGAGTATATGGTTACCAGTTTCTTGAGCATTTTATGAAAAAAAATCCCTGATATATATATTCAAGCACATATAGCATTCTATTACAAAGAGAAACAAGCTATGCATACCATGTTGTACTTTGCTTTATCTACTTCCCATATTTTGAAAGTTTTGAGATTATTCCAGATTATTACACAAAGAAACTGTGTGTGTGTGTGTGTGTGTGTGTGTATATATATACTACAGTTTCATGGATTTCATCATTTGGATAAGTAACAATGTATTTTAACAGTCTCCTACTGCTGGAAATTGAGATTTTCTTTCCCACTTTTTGTGATTACAAAATAATGCTACAGTGAATATTCTCATATTTATGATATTTGCATACATGCAAGTGTCTACATAGTATAAGTTCCAGAAACAGAAATTTCTCCTCAAGAGATATGGGAATTTTTGAATTGTAATGAATATTGCCAAATACCCCTCTCCCCTCCGACACAAAAATGTGCCAACTCTCATTAGGGATATGCAGATTTTATCAAATCCCCAAAGTGATTCTAATTATCAGACAGGACTGGAGCAGTACATTGTAGACTATCAGCTAGTGTGATAAGTTTGGATTTGCAGACTGAATCCTTTGCCTGTTTTTCTGCAAAGCCACTTCTATGAAGCTTCCCTGTATCATCTAGCCTCATAACCCTTAAAATTTAAAGGTGCATATAAATCATTGGAAATATGGTGGATCTTGTTAAAAGGCAGAGAACTTGAGGTTTGGTATTCTAACAAGCTCCTAGGTGAGGCTAGAGCTGTTGGTCCACGATCCACACTTTCAGTAGCCATGTCCTGAGGGACTCCCAGTCGGTAATGTGTAAATTAACACAGATTGTATTGGTAAGTATAGTGGTAACAAACATTAGTTTCAGGGCCCCCCAAAACTCTTTCAAGTAGAAAGGTCTCCCAGAAGCTTTGTTTAGGTGGGTTATCTTTTGATATTTACAATGTTTGGAATTCAAAATGGACTTTTAAACAAGTGTCTATTTCATTTTAAATGATAATAATAAACCCATTATATGTGAACATAACTTATTTCATGAAAAATGTTTCCAAAACAGAGAAAGTCAGCAAGAAGAGTGGCATTATTTTATACTTTTAGAAATCTTTTTGATATCCAGTTTACTAGAACACAGCTAGATTCTTGTGTATGTTTCTGTGGGCACATCATACAGCTTCTGGAAAACTCCACAGTACACTTGTGAAAGATGAAGAGTGAAAGAGGAAAATATCTTAGTATGATAATGAAAATAGTATTAACCTTTCAGATCCAGTAGAAGATTTTTGGGAATCCCAATGGGTCCCTAGCGCACACTGTCAGAACCACTAATTTAGTGTGCATTCCTGCTGTCACACCACAGACCACCAACTTAAAGATAGAGGCCTTTTCTCCTTCTTCTCCTTCTCCTTCTCCTTCTCCTTCTCCTTCTCCTTCTCCTTCTCCTTCTCCTTCTCCTTCTCCTTCTCCTTCTCCTTCTCCTTCTCCTTCTCCTTCTCCTTCTTCTTCTTCTTCTTCTTCTTCTTCTTCTTCTTCTTCTTCTTTTATTTCCATAGAGCTATCTCAGATGAAGTGCTGAATCAAGGTTCTTGACCTGCTGATTATGAGACTCTGACTGGGCCATATATTCTCATCCTCTTTCCTTTGCATGGGCAGTCGTGAACTGAAGCATGGGGTTTTTCAGTGGAGGGTGGAATGAGCCTTGTTTCACTCACCTCCTCTATAAAGGAAGGTTTACAGTCAAGGACATGAAGTTCATATATGAAGAAAATAGATGCATCATGGTATTGTTACTGAGTACTTCTACATCAATTCTTCTATTTGATACTAAAAATAAACCTCTAAGTTAGGTAGAATGGCTGTTTTTATCCTCATTTTACAGATAATGAAACTGGGACTCAAACCAATTTGCCCAAATTTTCACAGCTAGTAAGTGACTACTGAGTCAGGGTTGAGAAGATAGAATTCCACCTTGGATCATGAAGGGGTTGAAGGACGAGTTTATGTATTTTATGGCATACTCTTTTTTGTGTCCTGGGATATGAATACCTTTCAGGATTGAGAATATTTACAATAAGGTGTCTTTATGGTGATCAAACGTTTCCAGTTCTTTAGGGGCATTCAATCACCTGCTACAGCTGTTTATTGCCTGATGCTTGACAATGAACACCATCCTTCAAATTGCTTTCTGCTATAGTGCTATTGCGTAATTAGGTTTTCCAGGAAGTCTGTCTTGGTGTCATCATAATTTTCATTAGCATAGTGAGTAATGACAGCTATCTTCTGCCATCAGACTGATGTGGCAATCTCTCAATAAGCCTGCTATGTTACCTTCCAAAGGAAAAGGCCAGGGTGGCAATTCAGGAGCTCAACATCCCCACAGAGAGGAAAGAAGATTTCTGTTTTATAAGAAGAGGTAAGTGTAGGAAGGTCTAGAGTCACTGAAGACTCTAGAAGCATGATGTAGGGTGCTGACAGTCTCAATCCCCACTTCAATTCCAAAAGCTTATAAATTGGAACCAGGATTCTATTGCATGATTCCTATAGGTAGATTTTGGCCTGCTTTGGCCACGTTGAATATTTTAAGATCTTAAAAGCTACAGTAAAATATGCCAAGAGGCAAGGAGCAGAGGACAGAGTAAGATGCTCTAAAAATGCGTCAAAGCTCACTCCAAGGGTCTGTCAGTTGCAAAGTCCAAATGAATACAGTTAATTGGCAAATACTGGTTCTACACAATTCAGATTTCATTTGTTATGTGAAGAATCCAATTAGAAGATCTAATGGTTCATCTTAGACAAAGTATATAGACTCAGGCTGTGTAAGTGAGTAAGTGAGAGAGATTTAAACCTCGCCACTTGGTATAATTGAGAATTTGTCCTTATTAAAAATCAGTAAGTACTCTTTCCAGTTTCAAACATATTATTTTCATTAGTTTAACCATAGTTAGGGATATAACCATTAAAAGAAATACTTGGGACGAGATCAGCAGGATATTTTTATTATATAACTCATCCATTAAACATGGAGAATCATAAGTGATACTGTAGTTTAAGAACCGATAATGAATCGCTGTGAGTACGCTTGTGTTTTCTTTTACTGAGGATAAATCTGCTTTATTTAAGAGTTCACTTCGCAGCAGAATTGGTTCATACAAGGTTTTTGAACAGAGACACAGAAATTGTCCCTTTTTTTTTTTTGGTGATATTCTCTTACTGATCTTTCTCTTAAGCTTCATATACTCAATGCTAGAAGTCTCCAGTTATAAAATGGAATTTGTACTTTACCCATTACATTTTTTATTGGGGGGTGGCGGATTATGTAGTCTGCTGAGTGGCAAAACACAGCAGATCCTTGGAAAATAATGTCTTCAGGTATGTGAAATAACTACCACTGGGGGATAATCTGCTTCATCATTTAGAATCCAGTGCATAAATAAAACTAAGGGCCTTTTCCAGAGTTCTTATGCAAAACAAAAAAATTCCATAATTTGTGAACCAAGCCATAGACAAGTAAATCAATGTAGGATTTCGGTAGCCTGCATAAAGCAGAAATCAGGGAAGAGGGAATAGAGATGATTCTACTTAACTATCATTAACGAACACAGAACTGTGAGAACTATGTTTTTATTTGATAGAATCTAATGAGATTCAAAGAAAATTGCCAGTTTACCTACAATACAGAAAACGAGACTTCAGAATCAAACCTCTAACGTTGTCTCCGCTCTTGATTCTCTCTCTTCAAAAAAACAAGGCTATCCTGCCAACAGTGCTCACCAAATATTTCTGTCACCATCAGTTTTCTTGAGGTCACGGTCTTTTAGTAAGTCAGTATTTACTGAGTGCTGAGCATGAGCGGATAGATTACTACTATACAGCTCGGTATAGGTGGTTATAAAAAAGGGGAGGTTGGAGTCTTTGTCCTGATGGCTTTTATAATCAATGAGAAAGACAAACGAATGGAAACAATCACGCCAGAAATACACAAATGCATATATTATTGCGCAGAGGGAGAAACTAGCCTGCTTCTAAACAAGATAGACTCTGGGTTAATTTCCATTCAGCACCTTCCATTCAGAAATGCAAAGAAAGGTTGATTTGGGGCTCAATAGTACAAAATGCTAATTGACGTCACAATCTAAGACACTGAATAAAGGACTTTTATCTGCACCTGTGTAAGTCATGCTTGGTGGCAGTTTGCAAACAGGCCACTTGAGAATGATCATATTCTCATTATGGGTATGCCTCATTTTATTCCCCTTCACTTTACTGCACTTTGCAGATACTACATTTCTTTTTTTTTTTTTTAAAGGTTTTTATCTATCCATTTGACAGACAGAGATCACAAGTAGACAGAGAGGCAGGCAGAGAGAGACAGAGAGAGAGAGAGGAGGAAGCAGGCTGCCCGCGGAGCAGAGAGCCCGATGCGGGGCTCGATCCCAGGACCCTGAGATCATGATCTGGGCCGAAGACAGAGGCTTTAACCCACTGAGCCACCCGGGTGCCCTGCAGATACTGCATTTCTTACAAATTGAAGGTCCGTGGCAGCCCTGCATGGGGGAAGTCTGTCCGTGCCATTTTTCCAATAGCATTTGTTCACTTCATAGCTCTGTGTTACATTTTGGTGACTTCTCACCGTACTTCAAACTTTTTCATTATTATATTTGTTATGGTCATCAGTGGCCAGTGAGGACAACTTGGTGAAAGCTCAGATTAACATTTTTTAGTAATAAATTATTTTTTATTTATTTTTTTAATTATTATTATTATTATTTTTTAATGATATTTATGGACTTTACTGAAAATTTGTGGAGGCCAAAGCAGGAATTATATCGCATGGTATATAGAATCTTGCAGAAAAATTTCTATCTGAAATTTCTCTTCTTCCTAGTTTCTTTTCTTTCTTTCTTTCTTTTTTTTAAGATTTTATTTATTTACTTGACAGAGACACAGTGAGAGAGAGAACACATAGCAGGGGGAGTGGGAGAGGGAGAAGCAGGCTTCCTGCCGAGCAGGGAGCTGAACATGGGGCTCTATCCCAGGACTCTGGGATCAGGACCTGAGCCCAAGGCAGACGCTTAACGACTCAGCCACCCAGGTGCCCCTCCCAGTTCCTTTTCTATAGTATCATAAAGTATTTTTTAAATAAAGGATATACATTGTTTTTTAAACATAATGCTACGATACACTTAACAGGCTACAATGTGGTATAAACATCACTTTGATAAGCACTGGGAAACCCAAAATTTATTTTTTTAACTCACTTTAGGGCACTATTTGCTTTATGGCAGTAGTCTGGAGACAAACCTGTATGCCTGTATATAATTCAAGTTCCTACTATGTAGTAAGCAATAGTGTGCCCTTCCTCAGAGATGAGCAAACCAGGAAGTAGAGTGGAAGACATAAAATATTTGGACAAACCACAGGGCTCTCCAGTTCCAACATTATGTGACTCTACGTGATGCGAATATTATTTCTGTGACAGTTTGAGAAGTTCTCAGAAAACCTACAGATCAATATCCCTCAGCTCCATACAAAAAACTGGAGAGCATCGAACATGTCCAAGCTCTTTGCACATTGTTCCAGGATGTATGAAGATGAAAAATTCCCAATCCCTGGCTTTGAGGAACTCAATGGTACAAAGAACTCTACTTAGAAGTCAAGTGTCCTTAGTAGCATTAGCGAGGACCACCCAAGGTGCAATGGGGACCTTACAGGGAGAATCACAAGAGCACAACATCTCGTGCTCATGAGAGAAGCAGGACTGAAGTCTGACTTGGAGATGAATTGGATTTCGGAGCAGAATTGGCAAACTATAGAGGCAGGCAAGCCAAGGGTGAATTTAGAGACTAACGATGAGTTTATTTTGGCTGCAAAGGAATGGGGATGGAAGAAGCTAGCAAAGTACCCAGATAAACTGATGGAATTAGGACCATTACTGTGGTGTTGCACTTTTACCCCAGTGGTCCCTGCCTGAAATGTTCCCCTTTCTCCTGAACTCCTCACTCTACTCAAATTCCTCCTTTTTCTTCAAAACACAAGCTTTATTTTTCAGTTCCTGAGGCTTCCTTTGACTACTCCAGCCCTTCTCTGATTAGTCATAGCATTTAATATGTATTATACAATTTAGTACTTAATGAACCACTGTCTTGTATTGTGCATAGTCACGCCTATTACACTGGCCATGAACACGCCAAGTCCCTTCTGGCCAGCTTTTACCACATCCAAGGTGAAATAAGCTTAATCATTAAAGGCCAGGCCTACTTCTTCTGATTTGGTTCCTCTTATTAGAGACAGGGTATTCTTCCTGATTGCTTCATTTTCCCTGGAACCAAAGCAGTATGGTCAAAAGGGATATCGGCTCAGGGCTTAACGCCACCTTCAAAACTGAGTTATCCACATAGTATCTGTGCTTTTCCAGAATTTTCTACAAGATGCTGCCCCCCCCCTTTTAAAAGATTTTATTTATTTATTTGAAATAGAAAGAGAGCGCGCGAGCACAGAAGCCAGGGGGAGGGGCAGAGGGAGAGGGAGATGCAGGCTCCCTGCAGGGCAGGGAACTCAATGTGGGGCTCCATCCAGGAACCCCGTAATCATGACCTGAGCCAAAGGCAGATGTTCAACTGACTGAGCCACCCAGGCACCCCATGATGCTGCTCTTAATGGGCATCTTACCAGGTAGCCATACCAGATAACAAAAACAATGTCCTCACCATTACTGTGACTTTAATTTTAATTACAACCCCAGAGAGTCAGTGAGTGTTGGGCATGTGTCAAAAGCGATGCCAGGTGCTTCCGGGGGTTTTACTTCATCTAGTTGCTGCAACAACCCAGTGAAACAAGCACCATTATTAACTTCATTCAGTGCTTTTTTTAAAAAAGATTTTATTTATTTATTTGACTGACAGAGATCACAAGCAGGCAGAGAAGCAAGCAGAGAGAGAGGAGGAAGCAGGCTCCCTGCTGATCAGAGAGCCCAATGCGGGGCTCGATCCCAGAACCCTGGAATCATGCATGACCTGAGCCTAAGGCAGAGGCTTTAACCCACTGAGCCACCCAGGCTCCTCTTATTTAGTGCTTTTTAATATGCACAAAGTTTGACAACCGGTTAAATAAAATAAGGCAGGCATCTGATTTGCATACACAAAAACTTTATATACACATGAAAGATTCGCTTCTGAATGGCACTATAGCTGCCCCTGTGAGAATGGCAACTTCTTCAAAGTACCATGAGAGCTAACATTGTTCTTCAAATATTCTCCTTACGAAGACTTAGCTCAGAACAGGGTCGCCCTTCAGGGAAAGCTTGCTGATCCATCAACCCCCACTAACACTTTTGTTTGTTTGTTTTTGCTGCACACATCATCACAACTTCTTTTTTTTTAAGATTTTATTTATTTATTTGACAGATGGAGATCACAAGTAGGCAGAGAGACAGGCAGAGAGAGAGCGAGAGGAGGAAGCAAGCTCCCTGCTGAACAGAGAGCCCGATGTGGGGCTCGATCCCAGGACCCTGGGATCATGACCCAAGCTGAAGGCAGAGGCTTTAACCCACTGAGCCACCCAGGCCCCCCAATCATCACAACTTCTTAAGATAAAACTCTAAAACTACATATGTATCTAGAGCGTGACATGGCTTGTACTAAGAGCTATAATGATTTCTTTGTGTAAAATAGAAACATGTACCAGCTTGGGAATGCAAGCTGGTGCAACCGCTCTGGAAAACAGCGTGGAGGTTCCTCAAAAAGTTGAAAATAGAACTACCCTATGACCCAGCAATTGCACTACTGGGTATTTACCCTAAAGATACAAACGTAGTGATCCGAAGGGGCACGTGCACCCGAATGTTTATAGCAGCAATGTCTACAATGGCCAAACTATGGAAAGAGCCTAGATGTCCATCAACAGATGAATGGATAAAGAAGATGTGGTATATATACACAATGGAATACTATGCAGCCATCAAAAGAAATGAAATCTTGCCATTCGCGACGACGTGGATGGAACTAGAGGGTATCATGTTTAGTGAAATAAGTCAATCAGAGAAAGACAACTATCATATGATATCCCTGATATGAGGAAGTGGAGATGCAACATGGGGGACTAGGGGGGCAGAAAAAGAAGAAAAGAAACAAGATGGGATTGGGAGGGAGACAAACCATAAGTGACTCTTAATCTCACAAAACAAAC
>PISX010004393.1:0-122092 GCA_004024625.1 Mellivora capensis
ATAAAGATTTTCCATTAGACTACAAGTACCTCCTAGCCCTTGAACCTCTAAGTCAACTTAGACCCATGGAGCTCTTAGCCTTACTCGAGAGCCAATGGAAAGAGGCAGGGCTGCCCTCTGGGGTCTTGCCACCAAATCTGTGGCCCAGCAGCGGCACCAGCACCTGGGGGCTTGGGACAAGCACACTGCAGCACCCCAGTCCCCTCGGGCCTGCTGAGTCCGAACCTGCATTGTAACAGGCTTCCCAGGCGTCCAGGTGCGATTTGAAAAGTCCTGGTCTGGGGCCTCCTGGGAGGCCCGTGTATTCTTCCAACATGGATACATCCCAGGGCAAGCGATAAAATGTAGCTCTGACCTGCTAGAAAGCCCCATTAAAGATTTGGGACTTTATCGTAAAAGCAACAAGAAGGTCTTGGAGGCCAAACTGTTTAAGGGTTTTTATAGGCCCTGCACACTCTGACTTTCAGAGGCTTCACCCCCACAACACAGCATCCCATTAACATGCAGATGTAATTTTTTTAAAGAATCAATATTTTTTATAATTCAAAAATTGAGTTTTTATATGGTGAAATGATTCTTCTGTTTTCTGATTTAAAAATGAGTGTGTATATATACATATACATACACACATACACACACATGAAATGAGTGTGTATATACACATACACACATACACACACACATGAAATGAGTGTGTATATACACATACACACATACACACACACATGAAATGAGTGTGTATATACACATACACACATACACACACACATGAAATGCACATGTACACTTGAATTGCTAGTTGGAATATCATGTTTTATAGATATTCAGTTAAACATTTTTTTTGACTTTTTCTTTTGTAGCATGGAGGCAATAATTTTTTCCAGGTTTCATGCAATTTCATAGGTCCTTGGTAACGACGGCCCAAAGCACTGTGGCTATATGCTTGTTGGATTAGTGGCCTTTGAGCAGAGACGTGACAGAGTCAGCTTTCTGTCCTGGCAAGATCACTCGGGCAGTGGTGCGGAGACTACGCTGGGACTGGACGGGAGCAAAAGGACCCGCAGGGACACAGTGAGGGGACTCAGAGCAGCTCAGGCAAGAGATGAGGCTGGTGGTGGTGATGGAGGGAGTCTCATGGTTGCAGAGGTACATGTGTGACCGAATTGGCAGGACTTGGGGAGGAAGTTTTAATGGACAGCGCAGGAGAGAAGGAGACAAGGATGACTCCTCCAATTCCAACCAGAAATCTAACTGGAAAATGGCTTATGCACACGAGTGACACTGAAGGAACAGTTTGTTCTTGGGGAAAAAGATGTTCCTTTATTTTTGGCCGTGTTGTTATTGATTGGCTCGCATCTTGGTCCCCGAGAGGAAATACTAAAAAGGCAGATGAGCAATCTGTTCTGGAATCCCAGAAGAGAAGCCTGACCTGGAAATGTCAAGTTGGGAGCCACTACCGCGCAGATGGCTGTTGAAACAAGGATGTCTCTATGCTCCGCCTTCTTTATTGTGGGACCAAAAGGGGTGCTACTTCCAAGAGGATCGTCACTCTCAGGGAGGAAGAACAACTGTGCCTTATGCAGCAAGGACTTTGGCCACTTATGGTTAGAGGTAGACCCGGTGGCAAAGGAGCTTGAGAAGGAGCAGCTAGTGGAGACACAGAGAAGCTCTGGAGCGTATGGGCTCATGGAGGCTGCTTCCCTGGGAAGACATGAAGAGAGGCTGCATGTGGTACAGCTGGAGAGGTCAACCCAACCAGACAGATTCTAAGGAAACTAGAAAAATGGAGGTCGTCGGTGACCTCGGGGAAAGTGTTTTTGGTAGAAGGGTGGGAAACCAGATTACAGAGTGTGGTAGACAGAACAACAGCCTCCCCAAATGGCCATGTCCTAAATGCCAGGACTGTGACGTTGTTACGTAAATGGCTAAAGGGCTGTGCAGAGGGATGAAGGTAAGGGTTCTGAGGAGACAAGATATCCACACACATCTGGGTGAGCCAAGTGTAGTCACAAGAGTCCTTACAAGCAAGAGAGGGAAGCAGGATGGTCAGAGTCAGAGTTTTGAAGATACTAAGCTGTTAGGTTTGAAGTCGGAGGGGGACCATGAGCCAAGAAACGTGGACAACCCCACGAAGCCGGAAACGACAAGGCAATAGATTCCCCCCGTAGAGCCTCCAGAAGGAACACAGCCCTGAGGACACTTTGCTTTTAGCTCAGCGAGGCTGGTCTCCGAGTTCTGATCTCAAGAACACTAAGAAAATAAGTGCGTATTGTTAGTTACTTTAACCCCTCAGTTTGCGGTAATTTGTTATAGCAGCACTAAGAAGCTGATACACTGAAAATCAAAGAAATGACAGAGGAAATAAAGACAGGAAGTGTAGATGTTGGGAAATTTGAGAAGTTTCTGTATAAGATATAATGGAAGAAGCCCTTGCTTAAGGTGGGAGAAAGTTAAATATAAATATAAATGTGTACATATATAGACATAATGTGTATATATATAGACATAAACCCAACTCTTCATTATTGCCTATGGGACCCCATGTAAGCTGACCATTTTGTAATGTGATTTTTTTTCTTTTGCTTTTGACTTGTATGAGTTCTTTATATATTTTGAATATTAGCCCCTTACCATATATATGATTTGCAAACATTTCCTCCCATTAGGTAAGTGGCTTTTTCATTTTATTGATGGTTTTCCTTCATTGTGCAGAAGGTTTTTAATATGATCTAGTTCCACTTATTTATTTTTGCTTTTGTTACTTTTGTTTTTGGTGTCTGATTCAAAAACCAGTTCCAAGACCTTATCAAAGACCTTATTGCCTATGTTTTCTTCTAGAAGTTTTATGTTTTGGGACTAATATTCAAGCCTTTAGTTCATTTTGAGTTAATTTTTGTGTGTGGTATAAAATAGTGTTTGAGTTTCGTTCTTTCGCATGTTGTCGTCCGTTTTCCCCAGCATCATTTACTGAAGAGATTATCCTTTCCCCATTGTACATTCTTGGCTTCTCTGTTGTAAATTAACTAATCCTATAAGCATGGGCTTATTTCTGTGCTCTCTATTCGTTTCATTGATCTATGTATCTGTTTTATGTTAATACTGTTATAATTACTAGAACTTTATGATATATTTGAAATATTATATTTAGTAATATTTAGCACATATTCAGTATATAGCACTGCATACTAAACAGAGTAAGAAGTTGGGTAAAGAGAGAGAGAAAGGAAATAGTCAAGGAATTAGAGGTCACTTTAAAGTCAAAAATGAAGAGAAGTAATTGGGCAAATAAACTTGAAGGACGGAGGCTGTGGTCATAGAGAAGACCATCTCCTCTTAGCCCAAACACTGCATTTGAAACTAATGACGTGCTATAAGTTGGCTAATGGAATTTAAATTAAAAAAAAAAAAAAGAAAAGAAAACGAAAACAGAGCCTGAGGCAAAGCTCACACGCTAATTCTCAATTAGGGGGTGCTATCCTAAGGAAGCAGGAGTAATGGAAGAAGGGAAATGAGGGAGAGAAGGAGAAAAAACAGACTCAAGGTGGAACATTACGAGTCTGTCCACAGGTTCTTCAGAACACAAAGCTGGTTGCTGAGTCACACAGAGCAGCCAGAAGTACAGAACCACCTCCTGGGTGGGCAGGAAGGACGAGCAATTATTTGCTGGCGGCTTCTTGGCTGCTGTCTCTCAACGGTCAAAGTTGACTCCATAGGGAATTAATTCTACTATATTTCCAGGCTATGTCTTGGGCCCCCTCCAGGTAGAAGCGAGGGAAGCTGGAGGTTCTGTGGATCCGGACAGGTCAGACCTGGGCGCTGGAGAGCGTGGGCTGCCTCGACGGCGGACGGCACGGCCGTGCTGCTGTGTTCCTCACTGTCGAAGAGGCAGGGTCAGGGCAGTGTCAGCCTCGGCTTTGCAACTCTGGCAGCAGCGTGAGGCAGGGCGATGACCATTGTGTCTGAGAAGCGAGGCGAAGGGCTGACGCCTTAGGGACAGGCAGGGCTGAGCAGATCTGGGGAGCACATATATCATCTGAACCAGCAGTTCTAGAGGAGAGTCGAGATGTGACTGTGGGAGTGGAAGTCCGAAGCCGAGAAGGATGTTGGATATGGGGACTAGGGAGCTTCCAGGTCAAAGCATGGATGGACGGTCTGCGTTGCCTTTGAAATAGCACAGGACGGCGGGATTCCAAACGCTGAGAGTTTAGTGCACAGTTGATATACATTGGCTGTATTATTTGATGAGCACCAGTAACTAGAAAAAAAATCACTATTTAGGAAAGTCAACACACTATGGACTGAAATTCAATATGTGCAGAGAAAAGCAAAATGAAATGTATTTACGTGTTAGTGTTTTAGAATAAAACTTTCTATTATCTGATTGTTAATGAGGCAGATTATGAATTTGTTAATTAATTGTGTCATTTTCCAAACAATTGCTTTGATTTCAGAAGGAAAACCAAGAACATATTTCAAATTCTTTCTAAAGAATGGTGGAGACACAGGTATAATTCTCCTGGGTAATGAGTCACAGCCCACTCTACCCTTAGGGTCTGGACCTGCTGCGGGTGCTTTAAGAGATTTGTGGAATCAGATGAACTACGCCCTCCAGATACTCACAGTGCCTCTGGGGTGATGAGGACTGCTGAGAGATAACGAAAATACAAAATAGAGAGTCACAAACAGCACAAGAAGGACTGAGATAAAGTACAGTCTTGTGGGGGTGCTGACGGCGTACCCCTAAGTAATGAGGGAGGCTATGGGGAGAAAGGGAAGGGCAGGGAGAGAGGAAGACGGGAAGTAGAGTCAGAATCCTGGGAAAACTGAGAAGGAGTGAGAGTGGCGTGGAGGAGGGGACTTTCGAGGAGAGCACGGGTAAGAGGTCAGTTCCCAGTGCGGGACACATGTAGGCTCTGGCCACTGCCTGGTGAGCTGGGAAACCACCCGAGGATGGTCTGGGTTCATACCCACAGGCTTCACTCTCCTCTCCATCAGGAATCATCAGGGAGGCATTTGGCAAATGAGAGGTCACTGTCCCGTTGGAGACACGAGAGTGGAATGGAGAACGGTGCTCCCAGAGCGGGGCCTGGGAGCCTGTGATGTTAGTAATGAGCTTCTGCCGAGGAAGGAGAGACACTAGTACAGGTGCCTGCTCAAGTCTCTAGCGTCTTGGGAAGCAGTTAAAAAAAAAAAAAAGGTAGATCAATTGATCGATCGATTGATTTAGAAAATCGAGGCAGTAGATTGAAAGTGGAATGTTCTGATTGTTTTCTCCGTATTAAAGATTTGAGCGACGTGTGTTCTGAGGCCGTACGAAGTGATCCCGCCAAGCCCCTGCCCTGAAGTCCGGTGAGGGGCACCGGTAGTTAAAGGTACTTGTGACGCGGGCAGTGGGCTGCTGTGGGGTCCCGGAGGAGAGAGCCACGGTCCTGCAGCATCCGTGAGATGTCATGGAAGAAATAAATGGCTTTGAGGTGAAGAGAGGGGTTATTGGCTGCAGGGAGGTTGGAGACAGAGAAAGGGCAGTGGACTCAGCCGGCCCCATTTCATTACCGTGTCTAGGGGTGCTGGTGCCCGGGGGGGCGGAGCACCAAAGGCAAATGGCAGTTTGGTCCAGGGTCAGGGCTTGGCAAAGCTGATAAGATCGAAGAGCCCGGGGACTTCAGGTTCCAGCCTTAGCAGCAGAAATGGCTGCCCAGGGGGTCCGCGCAGTAAGAGAACAAGCCAGTAGACAAATGACAGAGGAAAGAAGCGAGGGGGGCAAAGCCAAAGAGACGGTGAGAACCTGGATGGGGTTTGAGCCTCTCACAGCCTCCGGAGATCTCCCGGCGGTTCACAGCCCAGAGCTCGGCTGGGGCTTACACAGTGAGCTCGGCTGCTGGAACCGGGCGGCCCAACAGGACGTCCCCGTGCCAGGACAGCTGTGGAGGCTCCCAGGAGGCCACGGATCCCAAGAAAATGGGGTTCTGGCCGGATGAGCTGGAACCAGAGCTCGGTGGTACAGGGCCTGGGAGCCTGTGTCCTGCACGGAGGCACTGCTGGGGGCTGTCTCCAGCGCAGTCCCTTGGATGCAGTGAGAAAGAGAAAGTAGGAAAAATCGGGAGATGTTTGTAAAATTCAGGGCTGCCCGTCACGCGAGACCTGCATTGTACCGTCCACATCTCCGCAGGCTCCCTCGGAGCCTTGACACCGGGACAACCCTCGGGCTCTGGTGACACTGTTCGACAGAGACCAGGCCACCCGGGGGAGCAAAGGCCAACCCAGTGGGGGAGGGGCTGTTCCCGAATCAGGTCCCTCGCCACCCGTAGGCCCGGGAAACCTCGCACGGGCGTCCTGGACGAGGCGGTGTTCCTCAGTCGGTGGCCGGGAGGGCCAGGGGACTTCGGCTTCCTCCTCTCTCAGAAGGAGGAGTCAAGATTTAGGCTCTGCAGTTTAGTAGCTCGTGAACCTGATCCCGTTATCTAACTCTCTGAGCTGGCTTCCCGAGGCTGCTTACTTCTTCCACATAGTAAATGAGAAATCGCATGTGTGTCTTCCAACGCTTGGCGAGTCGAGCGCTCCCGCAGCTCCTTCTGCCGGAAGGTTCTCCTCCTCGCTGACTCTTACTCATCCTACACTGAAGTGTTATTTTTTCAGAGGAGCCGTCCCCGAGTCCCTCTAGCAGACTCTATGTTGCCTGCCCAACATCCATGGCCACTTACTCCTTTTTGCTGGAGTATCAACTCCTCAAAGAATGCGATTCTGGAAAGCTCCAGGGCAAATTCTGAAGAGCTTAAGCCAATTTTGGTAATCCTCCTTCCACACCCAGCACTTAGGTGTGGGCACGGGACTCAGTCCGGACTAGTGGCCGGTGAGAGGAGGTCAGCGAGGAGCTTCCACGAACTCTGGAGGAGAGACACCCTCCCCTGCTCTTGGGCTTTGCCAGGATTATCTGTGGTAACTGCAGCTGCTCCAGCCATCCTGGGACTATGGGGCGGCGGGGGAGAGGGGACAGACCCAGGGGCAGAGCTGGCAGGGGGAATGCCCAGGCATCCCTGACATGCCTGAGGTGCTGAATTTACCAGTAAGAGCCTCTCAACCTTGGGACTTCAAGCCGCAGGAAACCGTAAATTTCCTTATCACTTAAGACATTTTCAACGAGGTGAATGATTAATTGCAGCCTTCTGCACCTAGATCATAACCCCATTTTCCCCCCTCCCATGTCATATTCTCTTTCACGGCACTTTGGACGTATATGTTACTTCTGTGTTTATTGGTTTGATGTCTGCCTCCCCCTCCGGACTGTAGATTCTATTTGGCCAAGATCGTATGTCGATTTCGCTCACCACCGGATTTCCGGATCGCAGCACCGTCCCTGAGACACAGGAGCTGCTTACAGACATTTGTTGAAAGAATGAATAAAGACTCAGAAAAAGGTCACTTTTCTCCTCCTCCTCAACACCCTCCTTGTTTTTTAACAGCTCAGCATGGCACTGTTGCCAGAGGACAGGGTCTCTGGGAAGGAGCTCCTGTTCCCCTCAGAATGACTCGATGGGTGACCTCAGGCAGCTGGAGTACAGAAGCCTTTGCCTCAAGGAATAGTAAGAAAATACATAGTACATGGTTGACCCTACATACACATATTTAACTGAAACGAAAGATATACAGAGCATATTTATTACTATGCATGATGTCTCTGATATTTTTATTCAACTTCATTAAAAAATGTGGACCCATTAATTAGCCATCCACTACCCACCCGCCACCCCCCCCCCTGTGGACTGAATGAAAGGACTTTGAAAATCTGATTTCCTTGTTGTTGTTAAACTGTTCATAAAAATCCATTCCGCTGACTGAGAAGTCCATGATGACAGTGACTTAACAATGACTTAGTTATTTTTCCTCTTCCTGTGGAATCCTTCCCCGGACCATCTTCTCTAGCTGGGCTATTTTGAAGGCCTGCATAAAATGGGAAGACTACAGCATATGTTCATGAAAAAGGACTTTGTACTTTTGTTTAATTTTTTTTTCAGTTGGCACAAAAACAAACAGGACTGCATTCTTCCTCCTCTGAGACGCAGCGGCCCCACTCAGCAGACCCTCCCTGGGCTCACTCCTGTACCCGTCTACGTGTGTACCAGCGCTGACCAGTGCTACGCGAGCCACCAGGAGGTTTAACCCCCGGGGCGGTGGGTCCCGACCTTCTCTGGAGGCTCCGAGAAGAATAAAACCTCACTGTACTTCCCGTCCCTCTACACAGACACTGCCCTGTCCTCGGTGGGTTTGCCAGTGAAATTCCTCTGGTGGCGGGAGGAAAGGGGCAAAGCCACACGGGGATCTCACAACTCCAGAGCACAGCAAATAAGCGGCGGGGCACGTATATATTTAGAAAACCATAATGCAAGCCTCAGGGGAAAAACAAAACAAGACAAAAAACCATGGAATCAGAAGGCGCCTGGGCGAGCAACAGCGGCCTGGGCGATCAGGGAGGGTCCCTGCTCAGGGACCCACCGGCTCCGAAGGTCTGATCTCTGCCCCTTAAAACTCGGTGCAAACCCCTGCCCCCGGGATCACGTGAGCGGCAAACTAGGCGCAAGTTGTGGCTCCAGAGTCCGGGGAGGGCGCGTCTCGGGCCTCCGGGGTCGCCCATCCCCTGGGAGGGTATCGAGTGACCAGGGGAGCGCGTCCGGCCCTGCGCCCCGGGTGCGCTCCGGGAGGGACGGCGAGCCGGGGGGGCCGCAGGGCAGACTGGGGGGGGGGGACACGTCCCCGAACTTTCCTGTCCCCTCGTCCCACACGCTCCAAGTGGAAATAATAATAACAGAAAAAACGCCTTACACCCCGACGTTGTCTCCCTCCAGCGGCCTCGCCCCGGAGGGAAGCGGTGAAGGTGCGCACCGGGCTCCGGCCGAGGCTCGTCGCGGAGCAAAGGTTCGGCCGCGGGGGATGCGCGCGGGGACCGCACCTTCCGGGAGGCCGGCCCCGCGCTCCGGCCCGCGGTCGCCCCGCTGACCCTCCCCTCCCTCCTCCCCCCTTCCCCCTCCCTCCCTCCCTCCCTCCCTCCTGGCGCGTCTGCTCCGCACCGGCCCCCGCGGAGGAGCCAGGCGGCAGCACCCGAGCCGCCGCAGCTCCTGCCCGCAGCGCGCTCGCCCGCGCCCCGGATCCCGCGCAGCCGGAGCCCCGGGCCCGCGCCCCGCGTCCCGCGCACGGCCGGGCTCGCCGAGGGCCCCGCGCTCCAGGCTCGGGCGCCGCGGGCGGCAGCGGAGGGCGGCGCGGGAGAGGACGCGGCGGCGCGGGGGCGGCGGCGCCAGGGTGACGAGCTGCGCGCCTGGAAAGTTCCCGGCGGTGCGGTGAGCTCGGCGGGCGGCAGGCCGGGGCGCGGGGGCCGCGCGGGGAGGCACGGGGCCGGGGTGCGCCGGTGCGTGCGGGGCGCGCGGGGCGCGGGGCGCCGTCCCACACCCGCCGCTCCCGTGCGTGCGCCGGGGGGACGCGGGCGCGCGCTGCTCGCCGGCTGTGGCCGTGCTCCCCGGCGCCGCGGGCGCGGACGGGCTGCGGGATCCTAAGATGCGGGCCAGGGGCGGGAGCGGGCAGCTCGGCTCTGGGGGCGGGGGTCCTGGGCGCTGTCCCCACCGCGGCGGCGGCGCTGCGGGGCTGCGGCTCGGCGGGGCTGGCCGCGTGCGCGGCGGCGACGAGGCGGGCCCGGGCGCGAGGACTTGGGAGTCCGCGCAAACTTGGGCGGGTGCTGGGGGCGCTCCCAGCTCCCGGAGGCGCTTCCGCCGTCCTGCATTTCCAAGTGCTGCGGAAACGGGAGCGAGCGGACCCCGCACGTCGTCCCCTTAGAGGATGGGGGAGAAAGCAGGGGCCGGCGCGGGGAAGGCCTAGGGTGCGGGTGGACGGCGGTCGAGGCCGGAGATGAGGATAGAAACAACGGCGGCAGAATTAACAGGTAGAAAAGTCTGATCTCCACCTTGTTCCAGAGGTTCCGAGGGGCTTTTTTTTTTTTTTTTTTTTTTTTTTTTAGTAAGGGAAGGGAGCAGCGTGCAGGTCCGGACCCCCGTCCCCAGTCCTTTGGAAATCATTGTCTCTTTTCTCGGCCAGTTTCTGTTGAACTAAGCACAGGAGCCTGTGCAGTGCACGGGAGAGCGGGACCTAATATGGTGGAGAATCCTCTTGGGAGAGTGAGAGGCCGTTGTGCCCGCGCCCAGACACTGTAACTGAAAACCAAGGGCATCGAAGGATGCGGCAGAGATCTCTGTTCCGTGTGCGGCAGAACTGCGGTCCCGCGCGGTCCTTACCGGTTCGGCTAACTCACCGCCCGGCGAAGGCCTGTGCTGCTTGGATGTTTCCCAAATCTGCGGATCCCGCATTGTCTTGCTTCCTTTAGGCCATTTCCCTATCAGTTATTCCCTCTTCCATGTCTTCACTTGTCTGCATCTTCGCTGGTTCATGATTCCAGGCTTACGAACACACTCAAGTTCCCACTGCTGTAAAAACCCATTTCATGACCCAAGATATCATCTTGAACCCCCTGCTCTCAACGTCAGCTCTTCCCACGGTCCTTTGGAATCAGATTTCTATCCCAACTCTTGTGTGAAAGGCTAAATTCCATGCTTTTCCCTCTGATGTAATTTGCTTTGGTGTATCTGTGGGATGTAAGCGGCAGCCTGCTCACTTCGTGGAAATCTTTCCTTCCTGGCCTCTAGGATACTTGTGCTAGTTCTCTTACTTGTACAACTACGCCTTCCCCGTCTTCGTTATTTGCTTCTCCGCCTCTTGCCTCTTCTCCTATCAATAGGATCTGTAGGTATTCTCTAGATGTACATATGTAATGGCAGAGGCATTCCTTCCCTTTCTCTGAGTGATCTCATCTACTAATGGGACTTCAAAGTCTTCCTTCTGTAAAGCAGTCTCTTGCCTCGACCTTTCTTTCTTGCTGCTGCTAGACATTTCTACCGTGGTGGCACTCGCACACCTCACACTCAACATAGATAAGTTCAGCTTCATTCCTGTCTCCATAAAGCACACTCATTGCCCTGACTTGAGTCAAGGTCACAGCGCCCAGCCCGTAGATGGGCTCTCTTCATTTTTGAATGAATGAATCAGTTAATAGTACTACCTTCCTCTAAGCCTTCTAAGATCAAAATATTGGGATCATTTTCTTTCTTTCTTGTCTTTCTTTCTTTTTTTTTTTTTTTTACTTCCCTCTGTGTACACCCATTTACTTACCACATTGAGGGATTTATTCCCTGCAGGATTCCTTCCACCAATCTCATTCTGACTATGAACCCATTCATACCCTCTCTCACTTTTACCAAAGCAATAGCTTCTTCTTACCCTATCTCTGGTTTTTCTTTCACATGGGATATATGCCTAGACACTTTTCCTCTCTTTATTGCCAGTCTCCTGGGCACGTTAATCTACTACTTCAGCTTCGGCCTGTGCTGAGGCTATCAGACACATTTGCAACTCCCTGCTCCTGATTTTCCAGTCCTCATGTCTTACTGCCTCCTGAACTCCTCCATATTAGTTTCCACAGGTCCTTCAAACTGAGCATGTCCGGAATTAAACTCACTGTCTCATCCCTCCAACCTGCTCCTCCTTTTGGTTAATGACATCCCTTCTTACCCAGTTTGCCACAATGGAAATTTCCAAATCTTTGTTCTCTTTTTTCTTATCACCACTCAAATTCCATCAGCTATAATATCCTGATCTACACCTATAAAATTACATTTCTCTGTCTTGGCCTGTCTGTCTGATACGGCAGCACCCAAAAATAGCTGAATGGAATGCCACCACATTTGACAGTGAAAACACAGGATATGTGTCATTTGTAAAATTCCCTATGAACATTCTGTTGGGTGGAGAGGCCCTTCAAAGAGAGAGTCAGCCTCTGGGGTGGCTGAAACTGAGCTCATGTGACTGCCTGACGAAAGAAGATTGCTCTCGAACTGATATGCTGTGGCTACAGAAAACACACAGTGGATTCAAACCTGAGTCCCAGCTCATCCGTCACAAGACGGGTGGATGGTTTTAACTGTGGTGTTGACAGGGAATTGAGCTGTTCTCACAATGGCAGCTCTGTGTGCTTCACTTCAAGGAGAAGAAGCAGGGGTTTATATATTTAGTAATGGTTAATTATTTTATAAAAGAACTTTGGTGAAACAAATTAAGGATAGCACCAAATGCATCAGTTTCACATAGACTTAGAAGACTATTTATAAAAACTTGTGTAATTCACTTCTCTGATTTCAGGGCAAACTCTCCATATCATAAAAAAAAAGAATTGATTCTACTTTTCATGGTCTGTTGAAGGCAAGGAAATTGTAGTCATAGCTTTTACCAAATCCCTGATGATCACGGTTTTCTCTTCTGGCTACCATGGAGTTGGTCCATGTAAGCAGAGTAATCTTGAGTTCCAGAAGTTCAAGACATGAGAATGGGGTTGGGACTTTGGCCTTACCTGGTCCCCATCACCTTTTGCTCGGATTGGTGCAATAACCTCTTACTTTGTTCCTCTCCGTCTAAGCTCTTTTCACTCCATTCCATATTTATGGCCAAGAAAATAATCTTTTCTCAAGGACAAATCTGACCATATAACTTGAAAAAAACTTTACCTACACTAAAATGCAGATACCATAACATGGCATATGAATTCTTCAGCATCTTATTCCTGTCCTAGACTTTTCATTGCTCATCACTCTTTCTCCCATCATGCATCTCAGCCTGTTTCCTGGATATGCTGTCAGCTTTTTTGCCTTCACTCTTTAATACGTGTTTTTTTTAAATTAATAGACTTTAGTTTTTAGAGCAATTTTAGGTTTATAGAAAAATTAAGCGAAAATTACAGAGAGTTTCCATATGCTCCTCTGCCCCCTCCTCCTATCCCCTATTCTTAACATCTTATATCAATGTAATACATTGATACAATTGTATAATAATATATATTATTATGTATATTATATATTATTATATATTATTAATAAATATAATATATTATATATTATTATATATTATATATAGTGTGATAATAAATGTTACATTTGTTATAATTGATGAACCAGGATTGGCCCATGATTATTAATTCAAGTACCTAGTTAACAATAGGGTTCATTCTTTGTATTGCACATTCTGTGGGTTTGGACAAATGTGCAAGATGCGTATCCACCATCACAGCATCCCACAGTAGTTTCACGGCCCTAAAACCCCCCGGTGCTCCTCCTATTCTTTCCTCTCTCCCTCTCCCCAAGTCTCTGCAACCACGGATCTTTTCAATGTTTGTAAATTTTGTCTTTTCCAGCATGTCATATAGTTGGAATCATGCTGTATGTAGATTTTTCCAGACTGACTTCTTTCACTTAGCAGTATGTATTTAAAATGCCTCCATGTCTTGTTCATGGCTCGATCATTATAACTTTTCAACCCTGAATAATTTTTCATTGTCTAGGTTTACCACAGTTTGTTTATCTGTCTATCCAATGAAGGACATCCCGATTGTTTCAAGGTTGTGGCAGTTATGAATAAAGCTACTGCAGATATCCATGTGCAGGTTTTGGTGGGGACATACATGTTCATATTGGTCAAATTAATACCAAGGAACACGACTGATGGATTATATAATTATGTTGCTTTATAAGCAACTCCCAAACTGTCTTCCCGAGTGACTGTATAATTTCACACTCCCATTAGCAATGAATGGGAATTCTTGCCGCTCCACATTCTTTCCAGCATTTGGTGTTGTCAGTGTTTGGATTTTGGTCATTCTGATAGGTATATGGTGGTATCTCACGACTTATTTATTTGGAGATTCTCTAATGACATACAATGTTGAGCATATTTTCACATCCTTATTTTCCACATGTGTATCTTCTGTGGTGACATATCTGTTTATATTTTTGCCCATTTAAAAAATATTTTATTAATTTATTTGACAGAGAGAGAGTGAGAAAGCACAGCAGGCAGAGCGGCAGGTAGAGGGAGAGGGAGAAGTGGACTCCCCACTGAGCAGAGAGCCCAGAGGTGGGGCTCAATCCCAGCACGCTGGGATCATGATCTGAGCTGAAGTCAGATGTTTAACCGATTGAGCCACATGTGCACCACTTATTTTTGCCCATTTTTCAACTGGGTTGTTTGCTTTCCTATCGTTGAATGTTAAGTGTTTTTTGTATATTTTGGATACTAGTCCTTTATTAAATATGTGCTTGCAATGCTCTCTCCCAGTCTGTGGCTTGTTGCATTCTGTCAAAGGTGTCTTTGCAGAGCAGATGTTTTAAATGTTAATGAAGTCTACCTTATCAACTTTTTTCCTTTCATGGATTGTGCTTTTGATAGTTTATCTAAAAAGTCATCACCAAACCCAAGATCACTTAGAATTTTGCCTCTATTGTCTCACTAGCAATTTTATAGTTTTGTGTTTTATGTTTAGGTCTTCGATACATTTGAGGATAATTTTTGTGAAAGATATGAGATCTGTGTCTAGATTAATGAGTATGTGTATGTATGTGTGTCCAGTTTGTTAAAAAACTATCCTTTCCCCACTGAACTGTTTTTGTTCCTTTGTCAAAGGTCAGTTAACTATATTTGTGTGAGTCTATTTCTACTCTATTATGTACCATTGATCTATTTGTCTATCTTTCACTAATACCACTGTCTTGATTATTGAAGCTTTATAGTAAGTCTTTTTTTAAATAGTAAGTTTTGAAGTCTGCTTGTATCACCACTGACTTTGTTCTCTGATAATATTGTTCGTTTAGTGCATGTTTTTTGATCAGTACATTTTTCTACTAAGATGAGTTATTTTGTTGGGTAAATAATGGTAAAAGTACTAATAATAATGTTAAATAATGTTAACAGTAATAGTAATAATGTTTAATACGGCTTATCTCATTTGACCTTCTAACAACTTTACTGATGTGCATAGTGATTTTATCTGCCCATGGCTCTGTCTGTGGGTCTGTCCATCTATTCTATTACTGACACCCAAGCCCAAAGTCATGCCCAAGGACAGATATATACTAAGAAAACTGCTTGGGTTGAGAGTCTGGCTCTGTCATCTTAGTCAGCACTATACCATCTCCCATATTTACAGATAAATGTATTTATGTCAGACTCCATATGGGGAGAGAGAGAAATAGATATCATCTAGATCAGAGCCAAGATTGTGGTTTCAAACTGGTTTAGGGCTGGAGGAACAACAAAACCCAGCTGCCCCCACACTGGCTGGCCCGTGTTCATCCACAGGCAAGAGACTTCACGGGCAGTTTTGCCTCTCCTGCGTCTTTTCCAGGTACTTCTTGTATGGGATATTTCGTAAGTGGTGATCAAATTAATGTAATAATAATTTAAAATTGCATGTATTTTCTTCTTTTCTTGCTCAGTGTCACAACTCATTCCATTCCTCTTGCCTGTTTATGGAAACAGAAAAATCCTGCCTTCACAGTGAGCCTTTTTTTTTTTTTTTAAATTGTCTTCCCAGATAGTTAGGTGGACCCCTTTGGTTGAAGGCTTACCCTGAATATGTGCAAACATGGAGAGGCAGTGTGAGGGAATTACAAAGCTTGTGGAGCCCTTGCAGTCTTGGATCCTGAGCTGGGTCATTCATGAAGCTTTCTGGTCTTCATTCTTAGGTGGAGCTTCCCTTCTCAGGGAAGGTTGCCCAGACTGTTCCAGAATCATTTCTTCCTTTAATGGAAGACATAAGCCAGGCAGAGTAAGGTTCCCCTCACCCCCAGGGAGTAACTGGCATCTTTAGAGACCTCTTGTCTGGAAGACATCCAACATGCTAGACTTTGTCCCAACCAGCAATGATCTCTTCTGGGAGTTTCCTCCCACCAAGACACTCAGTGTCTGTCTCCAGCCACACACTGTGAGAGCTACTCGGCGCCTGTTGTGTGTCAAACATTGTACAGGCTGCCTTACAGACATAATTTTCGTAATGACCTTATGAGCTGAATAGAATTATACCCGCTCCCTAGATTGGAAAACAGGATTCTAAGTCATTTGAAGAAGGTCACACACTCGGAAAGGGCAGGTTATCTTCCAAACCCTGGCTGGCCTGACTCCGTTGCTCACCTTGAATTCTCATCTTCATCTCCAAGTTCACTTCTTATTACATCAAGTCTTGCCCTCTGATTCTAAGAATGACTCTAATAACCTGTAGTTGCTGGTTTGATGGGGCAACATCCTGTGTTTCTAGCAATATGTTCTCCTTGTGGCTAGCAATACATTTTTGAGAAATAGCTTATCTATCTTAATGACTAATATAGGAAACAGTGAATCTAAGTAGATTTTGTGAAGCCAGGCACTTGAAGCCTTGGCTTGAGGGACAACAAAATTTAAATGAGTGAGCTAACTAAGAAATCAGACTCAGTATTGAGCCATTCAGTAACTTACTTACATATCTTACATTAGTTACTTGAAAGATCAGTTAATTTCACCCCTCTTAAGAATTCTTGGCTTGAAGGATTTACATAGCTTCTAAAGCATCTGCATTAAAACTGGGGAAGATCTGGTGTTTTGGGAGAACTTAACACCTGTCTCATTGTGTTTCGAGTTTATAAAATTATTGGATTGGAATAGGGTATTTTGAATACCATACATAGAGCAAAAATCTTTTTTGCTTTTCCATATTAAGCCTTTTCATATTAAGAATGTTGGAACTCTTCTCTCTGTCCAATTTGATTCCAAATTCATGGAGTTATGCCCCCTGATGTAGTACATGGCACTGCCTTAGGTCTTGGTAAACAGTTGTTCTGTGAATAAGGAGTAAGTTAGTTTAATGATACATTTCAAAGTTTTTATACTCACTTTTCTTTATAAGGCAATCCCTTTTCCTCCAACCTGCCTTGGTTGGGAAGGCTTGTCCATGAACCTAAAAAGCATGTCTAGGAAATGGGTTACTGCTGGATGTTAAAAACTTGTGCACTCATTAATTTAAGATACCCCTGGAAGCCCCCATCTCATGCCTGCCGTGCAGAATCACATTCAGGTTTATTCCTAGGTCCAGTCTAATGTCTTCTGAATTGCTTATTTGGATACAAGGGTGCCCACTTCTTTGAATTCTAGTCTCCTCAACCTTTTTATATTTTCTTAATATGTAAGAATAGTAAATGCTGCCAAGTCAAGAGAAACTTAAAGGTTAAAGCTGCCACATCTCTGCAACATAGCAAGGCAGTTTCCTGGAGGCTAATGTTTATGAATGCCTACTCTGAGCCTGAATTCTGTGAAGAGTATCTGGGCGTTGCGAGATTGCTTCTGTAAGTACGTTTATTTGCTGTGTGTGCCATCGGTCTGAGGCGATGTGCATTGGCTATTTGGTTGCATCTGCTTGAGGCTTAGAGGCTGCTTCACATCTGTCCGTCTTTGCCTTTATTGCTCTAGAAGTCACGATTATTCTGGGGGAGCTAGCGAAATCAGTCTGAGCATTTCATTTCTCCTCGAGTTTGCAATTTAGAGGGAGACAGGGGCAAGAATGTGTGGCTTTTGTAACTACAAAGTGTCATCTAGATCTTTGGGTGTTATGTCATGAGAGAGAATTTAAACTTAGTTTACAAGTGTTATCATGCATCTTGAGCTATGGCTGTCAAAAAGTACACACGTGGAAGTATGACGTTTAAATAGGTAGCCTAAAAAGACTTACACCTAATGGGAATTAATCAAAGCAGTATTTTTCCAAACTCACCTTTTCAGTTTCTCCTTACTGGTTTTGCTCATATGTGCTTATGATCTGCAGGCGATTTTTAAAAAAATTTTCATTGAATTGATTTAGTAAGCCTGATACGTAATTTATCTCCCACTTAAGCAATATCAACAAAATCACAAGCTTGTGGGGCCAATTACTTGTATTTATAAGGAATGTTACAATAAACACAGAGCTTTGAACAACGACGAAAGGATTCCAACAGAATTAAAACCACCCTGATAATCCTCATTTATGTTACCCCAGCCTGAGATCTGCCAGTTAGGGATGCACTTTGGGGCCTACATTGAACATATTCTGAACAGGCAACAAGTGGAGCCTTGCACCGCACATCATCATTTTGGGATAAACCTTGGCTTTAGGATATTACCTAAAGGATGTCAAGGACTCCTTATCCCTCTGTTTTCCTTTCTAGGAACTGTTGCCCAGAACTTTTTAACAGTGAAATGCAGGACACAGGGGTGCACGCAGCAGGGGGAGCGCGTTTATAAGGCAGCTGCAGGGCTCAGTCTGGTCCGCAGGAGGAAGGCAGATGCGGTTTTCTAGATCCGGGAGTAGTTTCTTGCCGCGGCTGCACCGGGAGCTGGGAGAGCGGTGCCAAGTCTGAGGCTCTGCTTCTGCAGCGGCTCCTTGGTGTGGCCTCTTGGCCGCGCTGACGTCCAGATCGCAGTTTTGCTGCGGGGCCCTCGACGGCTGTCCGGGGAGAATGAGCGGAGAGAAGCGCAGGGAGCTCGGGCCGCTGGCGCACAGTGCTTTGGTGTGACACCTGTGCCATCGTCAGAGGGACAGGGAACAGCGAAACCAAGTGCCAGCGCACAGGGAGGTGAAGGAAATCCGTGGCTCGCTCGCCGCCGTCAGGAGGCAGGGGCATCACTGTCCCTAGTGCTGACCCGCGGGGTTCGCGCTTACGACCCAGATCCGGATGAGGAGGGCGGGCCGGGACGTGGGTCCCTCCCGCCCTAGGTCACCCCGATTCTCTGCCTTCTCGCAGGTCCCGGAGCAAGATGGGCAATGGGTCGGTGAAACCCAAGCACGCCAAGCACCCCGACGGCCGCGCGGGGCCCCTGGGGGTGCAGGCGCTGCGGGCCAGGGTGGCCGAGCTGGAGCGCGAGCTGCGGCGGAGGGAGGTGGACGTCCAGGAGCGCGAGTACCAGCTGAAGGAGCTTCGGGAGCAGCTGGCCAAGCAGACGGCGGCCGTGGCGGAGCTCACGGAGCAGCTGCAGGCCAAGTGCGTCCAGCTCAACCAGCTGCAGGACGTGGTGCGCTCGCAGGGCGGCGGCGCGCCGCAGGCCTCGCCGGGGAAGGCGCCGCTGGATATCCACCGCGAGGCCGCGGGCTTGGTGTCCCTGCACAGCAGGCGGGGGGCAAAGGCCGGGGTGTCTGCAGAGCCCACGAGCCGGACCTACGACCTCAGCAAGCCCCCGGAGTTCTCCTTCGAGAAGGCGAGAGTCAGGAAGGACTCCAGGTGAGGGGCGCGCGCTCCGGCCGGGCAGGGCCGGTGGTTCCTCCGGCCGCTTCGGGGAAAGGGACACGACTCCTCTCGGACTTGGGCGCAGGGGACCTCCAGCGTGGGTGGGTCCTGGAGAAGGGCCCCTCGAAGCAGAGCTCCCCTTTCCACGGGGAAGGCGCTCAGCCGGCCCTTGGGATGCGTGTACCCGGGAGCTGAGCTCGCGAAGGTCACGTCGGTCATCCTGAGAGCCCCGCACGGAGGGGCTCCCAGGAGGTCAGCCCGCAGGAGTAGGCCTGGGTGCGGGCACGGGGCGCGGTGCGTGGTCAGTGTGCGGGCGCAACCCTGTTGCCCGCACCGACGGCAAGTGTCAGGGGAAGGAAGAAGTGGGATCCTCAGAGGGGGGCGAATTCGTGCTCACCCCCGGCGCGGGCGGAGCACCACGGGCCGCCGCCCCTGTTAGATGCCAGGCGGGTGTTAGCGCGCAGACAGGCGCAGAGCCTTCCTGGGGGCAGACCGCGTCTACACAAGGACCAGCAGACTCCGGGTAACTGCTAACTGGGGTAAATGGTATGATGGGACCAACGGTATCAGGATTGTGCTGGTGTCTGCAATCCAGGGAGAGAAAGGCAAGAAAGAGCACAACTGGGGTTATCCTGGAGGCCTGGCTGAGGAGGTGACCTTTACCCGAGGCCTGAAGGAGGGGAAAAAAGCCTGGATGGGTGGAAAGGGCATTTCAGGTGGAGGGAACAATCAAAAGAATGAATTTTGAAAATAAGGATGTTTATAAGGAATTATAAATGTTAATGATAGCGTTCTTGTACATGCGTGAATGTGCACGTTTCTTTTCCAACTGAAGGTTGGGTTTCCCAACCTGGGAAGACTGATGAGAAACAACCCAAGTTAGGGTCTCTTTTCTGTATTATTTTTAAGTGATTGAATATTTATTAGTTGAAATTAGATCTTTCACCTTGATAACATCTTGGCTGAGCCTGGAACTCTTGAGCAAAATGCAAGATTTGTGAATCTAAAACAAATTTTAACTTATTCACAAACACATGTCATATAAATCAATGTAAAAAATCTGACTTAAACAAATGATTAATTTTGACAACAGAATTACAAAGGGAGGCTTAATTCATCAATTTGTTGATAGTCACACAGTGAGTGATCAATAAATATTTGCTAAGGAAACAAGTCATACTGGGTTATTAATCATAATACTCTGTGGCTGAAAGAAAGCTGATTAATATTAGAGTTCAGAAGAGTGTGCTGTTAAAAAAAAAAAAAAGGAAGAGTTTGCTGTAAGCCAAGACTTCTATTATTAGTTGGTTTAGGAAGGTCGTATCTACTCCCTTTGCAAAACTAATATTTATTTTTAATGGTGTGGATTTGTGGATTTGTGCTGGAAATCATCTAATCTTCTCTTTTGATATAACAGAGATATTTTCATACATAGTAATACTACATATTACATAGTATATTATTATATGTATGTAAGCACAGTATATTATCTGCCCCACCAAAAATCTTTCAAATAGGAATGTTCTTTTTTTTTTTTAAGATTGTATTTATTTATTTGACAGATGGAGATCACAAGTAGGCAGAGAAGCAGACAGAGAGAGAGGAGGAAGCAGGCTCCCTGCTGAGCAGAGAGCCCAATGCGGGGCTCGATCCGAGGACCCTGGGATCATGACCTGAGCTGAAGGCAGAGGCTTTAACCCACTGAGCCACCCAGGCGCCCCGGAATGTTCTTTTATATCTAAGAGAAGCATCAGAGAATTTAATAGCAATTCATCTTCTTTGACCTGCCCCTACATATTCTACCAGATTTCTCTTGAGCAGAAGTTGTGTTCACTTCTTTTGTTCCAAAGGTTTGTCCATCTTGAGGCAGAACACCATTCTCCTGGTGGTAGGGAACTGGGCCATTCAAGATAAACATATTCCTTTGTATAAAATTTCTTTCTTTGTATTTCTTTATCATAGCTCTTTTGTAATCAGGAAAAGAAATCATTAGTTAGGTGCAGTTAATTTCTGAGCCAAACCGCCTGTCTATAGTGAGTGGGACACAGGAGGGAAAACGTTAGAGCTCTTGAATGAGGACTAAAAATGACTCCCCTTATCGTAAAGGCAAGTCGTGGGTACAAGTCTACGTTGAGGCCATGATGAAGAAGTAGGCTAATGGTTTTTTGCTTTTTTTTTTAATTGAATAAGTCCTGAAGAGACCAAACTAGATCACCCCTGTCCTAACATTCCCTCATATACTTCCGTAAAACATTGTGGTTCTAAATTGAAAAACATAGTTAGAATCGGGGGACCACCCATTCTTTTTTCATGGATTGGTTTGTGCCTCAGGTTCCCTTGCAGCAGTTTGTGCCTCAAGTTTTCTTGCAATCTCCCTTGCAGATGTCTTTCTTCTTAAGTTTGGAATAACTTCCTAAATATAGATGGCTAACATCATCAAGTCAGAGATTTTAAATTTTCCAGTTTTTAAAAAATTAGTCAGCATTACAAATCATTTTCCAGTTTCAAGTAGTTCTAGTTTTAGAGAAAAGCCTCAAGTAAACTTTGGATATTATTATATATCTTTTATAGAATCTACCAAAAATCTTGCGAGAAACAATTTTCTAGGAGTGAGCACATTAGAAAAGAGGGGAGTGTCTTTAATCGATAAAGGATGGCATATCGCACTCTCTGGTTTAGCTACTTTTCCAAGCAGTTACTGGAGATGTTAGAGAATTTAAAGTATCCGTCAACATGTTTCCTTCATTTATTTTGAGGAGCTCATGACTTATTTGTTGAGCTCCATAAAGTTTCTTGGCTGAATTTATGACTGAATTTGTTCCTACTGTATGTGGCAACATTTTGGGGTCGCTGCTTCCACCCTGAGTCAAAAGCCATTGAATGGCTTTTCAGTCTTTTTGTCAAAAGGAATGTCTCCGATGAGTACTGGACTTACCAGTGAGCAGGAAAGTGAGGAGGGATTCCCAGCCCTCTTGCCGTCAACAGCACCAGGCGTATGTGATGTGTACCAACAGAAACTGTGAAATAACACTGGGGGACGACAGATTTGTGACCTGAAGATTCAGATTCAGTAATTCATGAGAAACTGTGAAACCCGTCCCCAGTACGCTGCCAGCTTGCTGGGGCCCCGTGCTCAAGGTTACTGTAAATGGCAAGTGAACTTCACCAACTGCCAGATGGCTTTGCTGTCCTGCAGCCGTCAAGTGTTCCCGCGGGGCTTGAAGGGGGAGCTTAAACTGTGTAGAGGACCTCCCTGGTTTCTGTGGAACAACGTATGTACTGTAGTGGTGCTGGGAACCTCTTAACTCAGTGCTGTTCAGTACCGTTTCTGCAGGGGCAGATGTGTTCTATAACCAGTTCTGCTCTCTGTGGTACCCACGAGCAAAATGGGGCTGTGAACACTGGAACTATGGCTAGTGCCACGGAGGAATGCAATATTTATTTTAATTAACATTATTTTATTTTTTTTTAAAGATTTCATTTATTTATTTGCAGAGAGAGAGCGAGAGAGCGAGAGCAGTTATACAAGCGGGGTGAGTGGGAGAGGGAGAAGCAGGCTTCCCCATAAGCAGGGAGCCCGATGCGGGGCTCCATCCCAGGACCCTGATCACGACCTGAGCCAAAGGCAGAGGCTTAACCACTGAGCCACCCAGGCGCCCTGTTTTAATTAACTTTAAAATGGAATAGCCACGTGTCTGGTGGTTACTGTATTGGATGTTGCGGTTCTGGATTATGTGTTATCTTCTAACTGAAGTCGAGCTGACGCACAATGTTATGCTAGTTTTAGGCGTACAGCGTCATGATTTGGCCACTCTGAGGAAGGCCGCGCTTGCCTGAAGCGAAGGCATCCGTTGGGTCTATAGGACTTTACAATACCAGTGACTATGTCCCTAAGCTGTGCCTTTCATCCCTGTGACTTCCTGTTTCCAGAACTGGAAGCCTGCGCTTCCCACCCCTCTTCATCCAGCCCCCATCGTCCTCCTTTTCGGCAATTACCAGTTTGTTCTTTGTCTTCATGGGTGTGTTTCTGTTTGTTCTGCTTTGATTTTTAGAGTCTGCATGTAAGTGGAATTATATGGTATTTGTCTTTCTCTGTTAACTTATTTTACTTAGCACAATACCCTCTAGTTCCATCCATGTTGTCACAAATGACAAAATCTCATTCTTTCTGTGGTTGAGTAATGTTCCGCTGTGTACATACGCACTACAGCTTCTTGATCCATTCATCTGTTGACGGACCCCTGGGTTGCTCCCATACATCGGCTGTGAGTAAGGCCGCAGGAAACATAAGGGTTATGTATCTCTTAAAGTCAGTGTTTTCATTTTCTTTGGGTAACTACCCAGGAGTGCGATTACCGGATTATGTGCCATTTCTGTTTTAATGATTTGAGGAACCTCTACACTGTTTTCCATAATGGTTGCATCAACTTACATTCCCACCAACAGTGCACGAGAGTTCCCTTTTCTCTGCATCCTGGCCCACATTTGTCATGTCCCGTCTTTTTGATACCAGCCGTTCTGACAGGTGTAAGGCATGAGCCCTCATTGTGGTTTGATTTGCATTTCTCTGATGACTGGTGATTTTGAACATCTCTTGCATCTGTTGGCCCCTTGCAAGTCTTCTTCAGAAATCGATTGTGTGTTTTTGACTGGGACTGCTATTTCCTGAGATGGGAGTCATGACCTAGAGAAGTTTGGCAAAAGGATGTAGACAACATAGGACTTGTATTTGGTTCCAGGACGAAGCCACAGCAAATGAGAATGTGCTTGTCAGGCTGAGGTGAGCACAACGTGGGATCACTGTTCAATGGCACTGAAGTTGCGGTGTATCATAGCCTTTTTTTTTTTAATATATATATATATTTAATTTATTTGACAGACAGAGATCACAAGTAGGCAGAGAGGCAGGCAGAGAGAGAGAGAGAGAGAGGAGGAAGCAGGCTCCCCGCTGAGCAGAGAGCCCGATGCAGGGCCCGATCCCAGGACCCCGGGATCATGACCTGAGCCGAAGGCAGAGGCTTTAACCCACTGAGCCACCCAGGCGCCCCTATCATAGCCTTTTGTAATGACTTGGCTTTGTATCCACCGACCATTTTTGATCTTCAGAGGCATGCACCTATGTGGGCACAGAGCCCGTTTCTATTACAGGTGCTTAGCCTTACTGAAGTGTCATAAATCATGATGAGTCAGAGCACTACGGTGTATCAAGTGCTCTGATTTCTGACTTAAATTTATTATGGCAAATAGCCGGGGATTTAGAGCTAGAAGAACTTTTACTGCAGAAGGGGGGGAAACAGGTGCAGGGGAGTTGCAGAGTGTGTCATGGTAAGCGGCAGGGCTAAGTTTAGGATCCAAGATTCTTGACCTTGAAACCAGTTCGTTTCCTCTACAATCCTGATTTTCTTAGAACTCCCCACAAAAATCAAAGTCCTCACGTCAGACAGTGTGGGCACCGGTCTGCTTTATTTTCCCCCGAGTTGTTGACGCATAGGAAGAGCACGGGTGCTTCCTGGCTTCTTCCAAGCAGAGCTGAGCAGCGATTACTCGCTGTATCAGTGTTTACCAAGTGCTGGACCCGCAGGGCTCAGGCCTGTGTGACACAGGGAGCGGGTTAGATCTCCCTGATAGTGCACTCCGATATCTATGGAGGGGCACGAATGGGTTCCCAAATGAGTACAGCGCTCTTCAGGGCTGAGGACTGAGTATTAGTGGCGGAGGAGGGCAAGGAAGCGTTCAGACGGCGCTTCTGGTCACGTCCGACCTTGAGCACCAAGACAACCATGGACGCAGAGGTCAGACCTTCCACTGAAATTAAGTTTCCCGTTTATGTAGACGTTGTTGAGCCAACTTCAGCATCGGCAGAGCAAAATTACAAGCTCATGCTGCATGTCTGGCGGGACACAGGCACATTAATCAGAGACATCTGGCAAGTAAGAACGCAGAAACTATCATTTGAAACTATTGTTCTTCCCTGAAAAGGAAGGATAAAACAAAGACTTGCCATCTGCCTTCAGATGTTGACTCTAGTTTAGGAAGGACAATTAGTTTCCTTTGTCACTCCCACCGCAGGAGCAGAATAGGTAAAAGTGGAAAATGTTGGTGAGTCATCCATGGAAGTAAGATCTACATCAAGGGATCGAGAAGGAGTGTGGTTGCTATCATCTGGGTCTCCTTCCTGAAGCGGGGCTGAGCATTCAAGTGTGCGTTACGGAAATGTGGCTTCTTTCCTGGACAGAAGTGTTTGTGTGGAATAACCAGGAGTACTACTAATAATAGCATTTATATGTCACAAACTATGGGCCGGGCTGAATGCCCGTTCTGAATGCTTCACTAATACTGAACTATTTAATTCTCACAACAAACCTATACCACAGATAGTATTATTAAACCCCCATTCTACGGATGAGGAAACTGAGGCATGCAAAATTAAATATCTTGTCCAAGATTACACGGCTCTTAATATCAGAACCAGGATTGAACACCAGAAACTCTGCCGTCTCAAGTCTGTTCTAACAACTCCAATGTACCACTTTTCCGCGACGAAAATTACATTTTAGTTGGGAAACCTTGTCAAAAATTAAATATGTAATTAGAAATGGATGCGTTTCTAGTGCTTTGGTTTTGTAAGATTACAAACAGTTCCCGGCTACTATATTTCCCTGAAAATGATGCTTCCAGAAAGTGCTGCCCTGAGCTCAGTTTGCAATACAGGAGCATGTGCTGGGATGGGAGAGAAAGAAACTTTTTTTTTTTTACTTCCATGAAAGCATTACTTAGATATTGCTGCTTGAGAGGTTCTATACCCGGATTTCACGTAATCGATTATTAAAGATTTGAGGGAGTGTGTACATACAGACTTTTGCTAATCAGTTAGACAGTTAAAAATTTGTATTTAAGGGGCTCCTGGGTGGCTCAGTGGGTTAAAGCCTCTGCCTTCGGCTCGGGTCATGATCTCAGGGTCCTGGGATCGAGCCCCGCATCGGGCTCTCTGCTCGGCGGGGAGCCTGCTTCCTCCCCTCTCTCTCTGCCTGCCTCTCTGCCTACTTGTGGTCCCCTCCTCTCTGTCAAATAAATAAATAAATAAAATCTTTTAAAAAAATTGTATTTAATTGTCTTCACTTGCATCTTCCAAAGAGCAGAAAATGAAACTCTCTGTATAAGGAAAGAAAGAAGACAAAGTCCAGTTGTGCGACGATCTGATAGCCTGAGGCTACGAGTGAAGGCAGGGGGCGACGCGTCTGGTGTTAAGTGGTCAGAATGTTTGAGAACCGCGGTCACGTTTGCCAGCGGTGGCGGGGACTGAGACGCCCCGATCAGACCCAGCTACGCAGGAACGCGTGAGAAAACCGTTACTGGTTAACTGCTGGGAGTCTGGTCCTTCCTCGTGGAGACAGGAGGCTTGGCTGATGACGTGGGAGTTGCTTTTCTGCGGCACCAGAGAAAGAGAAGTGAGAACTCAGAGTAGTTCAACAACTTTCTGAATTTGCTCAAGGTCGTGGGATCGGTAGTTCCCTGAACCAGGATTCACGTCTGTGTCTGTCTGATGCCAAGTGCGAGCTCTCCACCACGGTGTCTGAGGGCAGCCCCGAGAGGAGGCACAGCCTGCGTGGGAATGGCTCCCCCTGGAGGTGTGTGTGCAGGGGAGGAGTGGAAAGGGTGGTGCCGCTTTAAAAAAAGAAGGTAGGGGAGAGGTAAGGAGCACAGACAAGTTGAGGAACCTCCTAGAATTAGGTAGCGGCTTCCTGGACATCTTGGTGACCTTAAGGAGGCTTAGGCAGACTTTCTGATTCCTGGCCCCAATCCCTCTCACTTCCGGCCTCTGACCCGTCTTCTTTCTCTCCAGCAGCCGAAGGCCCTGGGCCCCCCTCACCGCGCACCCGCAGCCAGGTGGCCTCTCAGCTTCTCAGATGGTCTTCTGCTTGGTTTATGGCCGCCCTTTGCTCCCACTCATGTTATCCTCAAATCTTCTGGTCTGCCAGTTGCCAGGTGTTGGGGGAAATGTCTCATTAAGCCTCGGAAAACACTCGACACCGGAGGCCTCACTGCTGGGAACAGTCCAGAGTCCAAGTGCAGGTGGGCGTGCCCAGCTGCCTCGGAGCCGCACCCGCGCTGGTGGTCTACGTGCCCCAGGGCCCTGGCACATGCCCTGCTGTCCTCAGACTCCACGAAAGCCAGCGGCCTTGGCTAGCGGCTGGGTAATGGCCAAGGTTTCCTTCAGGCCTGTGGGTCAACGGCTTCACTTCACTAACTACAATCTCTTACTCAGCCAAGCTCATTCTTTAATTTTGTTTTCTTCTTCTTTTGCTTCCCCTTTCTGTATGTCTGTCTTGTCTCTCCCATTTCTGTCGTGTACTTTTCTTCGGTTCCCCCCTCATTTTCCTTCATCCTCAGTCAGTGGCCCCCGGTGTCGATTTCAAGTGCCCGTTCCAGGCCAGGCACACCGCAGTGTGCCCCAGGTTGGAATTCTCTCTGCGGTTCCACAGCCGCCCTGCTAGCTAAGTATTTCTGTGTGAGGCTCAGCAGGCAGAAGTAACCGGCCTGGCGCACCGTGCAGTGCCTGGAGCCCTGTGACGTCCCCTGGATGTCAGGACGGCTGCCACCTAATCAGAGCCTCCCGGAAGCCTATACTCATTCTACTGCACTCGCTGCGATACTCACTTCTGCGATGCTGGTCACGGTCTGTGGCGCTGGGGGACTGCGGATGGGTTCCTGCACATGAACTGCGCAGGTCTGGCTTTGAACCTCCGTCCCGCGGGCCGGAGAGGAGCCTCCAGCTCCCTCACTTGCACCTTCTAAGTGTCTTCGGAAATGTGCTCCTCTGTTCTGACCCGGTTTTTTCTTACAGACATTGCATGTCTTTCTGGACCCTGCCCATTTTCTTGTTAGAGTCACAGGAAAGAGTATAATAGAAACAGTCCGGTCCAGAAAGCAGTGACCTTTTTAGTTGCGCTCGTTGGATCAGAGGGAAGCATCTCCACTGACCTTTGCCTCCTAAGAAGCGGCACAGTCTGCTTCCGGGGAAGCCTCCCTTTTCTCTCTGGAAGCCTGAGCAGCTCTGCTCCTGTCCCCTGACTTTTTCTAGGGTTTAAATTGCAATGGAATTCTCAAGAAAGGGAACATATCTAAAGCCAAGGGTAAAGCTTGTCGGTTTTTGGACTTTCTTAAATTTTATTTTTTTAAATTTACTTGATAGATCTCAAGCAGGCAGAGAGGCAGGCAGAGAGAGGAAGGGAAGCAGGCTCCCCGTGGAGCAGAGAGCCCGATGCTGGGCTCGATCCCAGGACCCTGGGACCATGACCTGAGCCAGAGGCAGAGGCTTTAACCCACTGAGCCACCCAGGCGCCCCTCGGTTTTTAGACTCTGTGAAAGATATGTTTCTTATGTTTCTTGTATTTATTCTCTAATTAAAACTGTTTCCTTTTCTTAAAATCTCATTTTAAAATAACTTACCTCCTCCCCTCCTTGTTGACTCTCCTTCAGATGACTTGCTAGTCGTAGGTATTTTAGTGCAGCCTTGTTTAACAGGTTTTTGTAAGTTTTTTGTTTTGTTGTTGTTGGTTTGTTTTGTTTGAGATATACAGCCAGGAATGACCAGAGGGTGTCTTGTATATAATTCAGACTAAAATGTGAGCAATCGGGAGCTCTCAGTGTCCATTTAATGCTTCCCAGAATGTATGTTTATCATGTCAATTAATTTTAACTGGTAACTTTCAAGCCACAGGGGTTTGATCATCTCTTTGGGGATGATAGATCAAGCTCTCAGAAATATGAAGGCAAGAAAGGTCTGTAGCTTCCAGTCCCTTTTTTTCCAGGTCAGATGACGAAGAGGGAGGTAAAAGGCGAGAAAGATATCACCTAAAATTTCTTGGAAATAGAAACACTGGGAAAGCCAGGTGTATTAGTTTCTCTTGCTGAGTGATTAGTCAACACGAACCTAGCAGCTCAGGAACACATATTTGTTATCTCAGAGTTTCCGTGGGTCAGGAGTGGAGGCACAATACTTAGGTCATCTGCTCAGGGTTTCACAGGACTGTTGTCAAAGAGTCAGCTGGCTGTGTCCCTTCCTGGAGCTTTCTAGTGGAAGCAGGCCACCTCCAAGCTCACGTAATTGTTGTCAGGATTCAGTTGCTTGTGGTTGTAGGACTGACGTCCTCATTTTCTTGCTGGCTGTCAGCAGAGGCATCTCTCAGCTCCTAGTGGCTGCCCGGAGTTTCTAGCCGTATTCTTGCTCCCAGACCCATTCACAACATGGCAGCTTACTTCTTCAAGGCCAGTTGGAGAATCTCTTTATAGTTGATTAAGATGAAATCTTATATTACACACATGGGGCGACCCTCCCTTCACTGTTGCCGTATTCTGTTGGCAAGGAGCAGGTCACAGGTTCTACCTCTCTTAAGGGTTGAGGATTATATAAGAGTCTGACACAGGGGATTGGAGATCATGGAGCCATCTTAGAATTCTGGACACTACACCAGGCCCTTTTGTTTTTCTGTTGTGAGATTCCCGGGTAAGATTGCTGGCCATGCTGGAGATGCAACTCTGTACATACAAATCCAGAGGCTTGTAGACATGTGTCTATGGCAGCATGCTATGAGCTAGGTATCGTAGCCCCGACTTGAAAACAACCCAGATGTCCCCTGATGATGGGATAAATGGGTAGATGAAATACAGTCTATATAGAATGAGATATTATTCAGCCTTAAGAAGGGAAGGAAACTCCTTCCTTTTTCCATGCTATGACATGAACGAAACTTGAGGACATCATGTCAGGTGAGTAAGTCAGACCCAGAAGGACAAATATTGTATTAGTCCACATATATGGCATACCTAATCAAATTCGTAGAGACATAAAGCAGAATTGGATGTTGCCAGGGGCTGGGAGCAGAGAATGGGAGTTATTGTTTAATGGGTAGAGTTTTAGTTTGGGAAGATGAAAAAAGATCTGCAGATGAATGGTGGTAATGGTTGAAAAACAATGAGAATATCCTTAATGTGACTACACTGTACTCTTAAAAATGGTTAAAATAATATAGTTTGCAAATGTGTGTTTTACCACAATGAAAAAGTCCAAAGTCCTGGGGCTGACTTGACAGCATTGGCCCCAATGTGCTAACCCACACTGCAGGTTCTATATGGTTTCCTGGGACGAGGGAGAGAGGAGTAACGATTTTCTTATTTCTGTGTTTATTTGCAATATTGCAGAGGAGAATAAGATATGGGAAACTCCTGCAACAGATGTTAATTTGTTATTGTTAATTAATCAGCCATTGTTAATTGCCTGAAAGTAATTGATTGATCGCTTCACCAGCCTGCAGTGGAGGCTTGTTTCCAGTGCAGTGGGAATAAAGAGGCAAAGGACAACTTCAGGCTTCCTTGCCTTTTCTTGTTTACAGCCATATTCTTAGCCTTAAGCGTGTGTTGTAATCACCTGGGGAGGATTTTAAAATACTGATCCTTGAGGTTTAACCGCCAGGGGGTCTTATTAAATTGGTTTGAGGTGAGCACCCTGGGCACCAGGATTTATAAAACCTCCCCAGAGGATTGTAATGTGCAGCGACGATTGGGAGCCAGTATTTTGTTATAGGAACAAGCTTCCCTATCGCTGACTCCAGAGACGTTCAGTTCGACAACTGAAGAGCGGGGCTCATCACAGACTTTTCAGGGAACTGCTCACCGTTTCTGCCTAATTACCATGCAGCGAAAGACGACCGTGCGTATCGTTGAGTGTGTCAGGTTAACTCCCTTGTAAATTTTGGTCGTTTTTAACGTTTCATTATTAAACTCTGTTCTTGGATGCTCGTGGAAATAGGATCCTGGGCACACATTTAAGAGAGACAGAGAAGTCTTTGCTGTGAGCATGAAGTAACAGTAAACGTGATTAAATCACAACCGTATTCAATTACACGGCAATAGAGTGAGAGAGCTGACAGGAGAAAGTCATGCTCATTTTCTGATTACGCACGGAGTGATCTCATCGTTCTCAGGCTAGTTTCTCCAAATCATAAACTTGTGCCTTTATTAGGGTTTTTTTTTCTCATTGGTTTATTACTCGAAAGATATTTGGGGGAAGGAAGTGAAGAGATGCTTATTTTGCTTATCACCTGTGGCTCGTTTACCAAGTAGGGGACAGCTCTCATCTCCATTCTTGTCTCTGTACCCGTAATTTGTAAACTTGGGGCAAGAGTAGGAACGTTCGTAGCCCATTAGCATTCTTAATCTTTTGAGTTCCTCTGGGCTCCAGGTGCACTCGTAGGTTTTGGCTCCTATGAGATGAACAAAGCATGGCCATGCAGTTGGAGATCACAGTCTCCTTGGGGAAGCTAACACGTTTGCAGTCTTGTGTGGTTTGTATTCTAAGAGGTAGGAGGGGGCGCACTCTGCTTGGTGGGACGGGGAGGGCTCCGTGGAAAAGATGAATCCAAGCTGGGTTTTGGAGGAGGAAGGGCCGGCAGAGAGACAAGGCGTCTGGCACATTTGGGGACTTGTGAGCAGTTCAGTGGCCTGTGGGTGCTCTGCGCACCAGGAGGCTGAACGGGCAGCGAGGCTGGATTGTCAAGAGTTTTACCACCATTGGGAAGGGGTCTCCCTAAATAAATTCAAGGTAGGTCTTAAGTATAGTTTTTAGGGCTATTTGAGGTTTTTAAGTTGCTGGTAACTTGCTGGCTTATAAGAATAACAGCTATCCCTTAGGTAACAAATTTTACGTGCAGGGCACTGATCTTATACTGCAAACTCATTAACTTGTCATAGAAATCCTGTGACCTGTGGACTGTGTTTATTGTAATTTTACAGCTGAGGAAACTCGAGATTAAGTGACTTGCCCAGGGTTCCACAGTTCATAAGGGGCAGAATTAGGAATCAAACCCTGGCACTGTGGCTCCAGATCTCGTGCCCTTGGCAAATACACTTTGCAGTATGCTTTCTCTCTGTATGTGTAATTAAGCTACGAAGTGCGATGCAAGTTGCATGGCCTCAACCTCTCTGCTCACAAGAAACCCTTGGCAGATAAGAAGGAAGGCAGCAGGCAGAGGCCACTGGCCCCTACTCTGCCCTGAGCTTATGCAAAGAAGGTTGCAGGATACGTTGTTGCCCCAACAGAAGCAAACAGTGAGAAGACAGGCCTCTAACATCAGAACCAGAGAAACGATGGAGGACGGGAACGGAGCAGGAACTGTTGTGGACTTTGACCAACTGAACTTCCTGAAGCAAATTAGAGGACAGAAATTTATTGCTTCCAAGAATGTTGCTTACGTAGGCAGAGGATGTAAAAGGATTATAGGAGGATCTGGGCGTGAATTCTGAGATCCAGTAGGGTGGGAGGAACTTGGAAGTGAGCTGAGCGTCTCGGCAGCGCCTCTTTGTTTATCCCTGGTTTCTAGAACTTGTCCCGTTCCACTCTCCCACCCCCCCAAAAACATGCCGTTCCCACCCCCATTGCCAACGACGACGACTCATTATCTTACTAACGCGCATGATACTCCTGTGAAGCAGATAGGATTCCTATGCTTTGCTCGCAGCGGAGTCTGAGATTCGGAAAGTCCAGTGATGTGTCCAAGGTGGCACCGCGAGGAAGGGGCAGAACTGAGATTCGAACGAAGGATTTTCTGACTCCAAACTCGTTTACACATTTTATTTTTTTTAATTCGTTTTCACTGAAGTATGCAAATCATAAAGGGCACAAGCCCATGTTACCACCAAACAGACCAGATAGCAGCACAGTCCCCGTTCCTCAGTCCCTTTCTCTCTTCTAACCTCTACCGTTATCTGCCTCAGAGGTGGCCAGTGTCAGTGCCAGGGTCATCGCAGATCACTTTTTGCCTATCTTTGTATTCGCTGAAGATTTGATTTACTTATTTGAGACAGCATGCATGAGTGGGGCGAGGGGCAGGGGCAGAGGGAGAAGCAGGCCCCCCATTGAGCAGGGAGCCCACCGTGGGGCCTGATCCCAGGACCCCAGGATCATGACCTGAGGCCAAGGCACATGCTTAATTGAGCCACCCAGAACCCCAGTTTATTTCTGAATTTTATCTTAATGGATTTATAGACTATCTACTCTACATAAGACTAGCTTGTTTGTTTTATATAGTGAGAGCCACTTATGTTATTGTGTGTGGCAGTAATTAATAATTATTAATTAATAATAAGGACTTATTAATTATCAGCGCTATGTAGTGTTTATTGGATGCTTATGCCACAGCTTGTCAATTCTACTGTCGTCGGGCATTTGAGTGATGTAGCAGTTTTGAGTAAGGCCGCCACGCACATTTTTGCCTGTCTCTCTCCCTCTGTGTATCTGTCTGTGTCCTAGACACACACACTGTGTCGTGCGCGTGTGATTTATGATGGTCATGTACCTAGGAGGGGAATTGCTGGGTAGTATATTCTATCCAAGTTCACATGTAATACAGATCGCCACGTAATTTCCCACGGTAGTTGAACAAACACATGCTCCGTCCGGTAACCTGTCGCATGAAGTACTCTGCACGCTCAGCGCCGTGGCCATTGTCAGCTGTGTTTTGTTTTTTTCCCGTTTTAGCCATTCTGGTGTGTACGTTGTGTTCTGGTCACGGCTTTGCTTATCTCTTCCTTGATCATTAACAAGGGTGAGCTGTTTAAGGAGTATGTACTTTCCATTGATACCTGGTTTCCCCTATAGCCCTGTGGTACAACTACTGTCCTACATGGAGGCTCTTTGTTCGTGTAGGTGGATTTTTGAACTTTCTCCTCTGTTCCAAAGGTCTTCTTGTTCCTTCTTGTGCCATGAGTTTATTCTTTTAATTACTTTGATGTCTAGTGAATCTTGACATCCTTTACTTTAAGTCTCCCAGCTGTGTTACTGCTCTCCCGCGTTGCGATGGCTTTTCTTGGGCCTTTTGATGACCAAGAATTTTAGAATCAGCTTGTTAATTTTCATAAAATTTTTCAGAATGTTGACTGAGATTTCATCGAACCTGATCAATCTGAGTAAAATGACATCATTAAAAAATGTATCTTCTCATCCACAACTATCATGTATGTTTCCATTTCTTTCATTTCTCTTAAAATTCTGTACTTCTCTCTGTAGAGGTCTTACACATTTTTGTTAGACGTAATCCTGTATAGTTGATGTTTGTTATCTGTTTAAAGTGATGTAATTTAAAATTTTTCATTTTTAGTTATTTGATGCTGGGATATGGAAATAAAATGAATTTGTTTGAGGACTTTGTATCCAGTTGTTGGAATCACTTGTTAATTTTGATAGTTCACCTATACGTTCCTTTGAATCTTTCACTTACACAACGTGTCTTTAGAAAGAAGGATAGGTTTATTTCTTCTTTTCCTACATTTACATCTTTGGTATTTTTTCTTTTTTTCTCTTTGTGTTTTTTTTTTTCTCACATTTATTACATTTGCTCAGACTCCTGGTTCAGGGTCAAGTTGAAATGTCTCATTTCTGATACCTGGAGGAAGGTTTTCAATATTTTACCATGTGATATAATGTTTTCTGTTTTTGTTTTGTTCTATACATAATCTTTTATCAGATTAATGAAATTCCATCCCACTCTATTCCTAATTTGCTAAGAGCTTTTTTAAAATTTAGAAATAATACACAGGTGTTTAATTTTATCAAATGCTTTTTCTGCATCAATAAGATTTTATGAATTTTTTTTATCTTTATTCTTTCTATGTCATTAATCACATTAATTTTTCTTTCTTGTGATGTGAATTTTGTTATCAGGCTATTCTTACACTCTAAAGTAAGGTGGGAAGAATTATTCTTTTTTTTATTTTCTGAAAAAGATTAGGTAAGATTAATGTTATTTTTTCCTTCAGTGTCTGAAAAACTTAGTGATAGGATTTAGAATTCCTTTTGTGAGACCACTTTTATTTTTGGTTCAGTTTTTCTAATTGCTAAACACTTTTTTGCTCCTTCTTTTGTCATACATGGTTTATTGTATTTTTCTCAAGGTTTTTCATTTCACTTAATTTTCAGGAGTTGATTGTACTATTATATCCAGTCATTTCTTTTTATGTCTGTGATATCTGTTGTGATGCATCCCTTATTTTTAAGATTGATAATTATTCTGTCTCCTTGCCTTGCCATGAATTCCTCAGTTTTGTTTCTTTCTAAAGAAACCATTGAGGGCTGTGTTGATTCTCTTCATTGTACTTTTTTTTTTTTCTATTTTACTATTTTCTGCTTTCATTTTATTGTTTATTTCCTTCTCCCTTTTTTTGAGCTCACTCTGCTTTTCTTTTTCTAGCATTTATTTGATTTTATCTTCTTCTTTCCTAATATATCTATTTCATACTGTAAGTTTCCTTCTTAGCATGACTATGTACATCTCACAAGTTTTGGTATGTCACACTTTCATCATTTATTTCACAATACTCTTTGATTTTCTTTATGATTTGATCACTGATCAGTGGACAGTTTAGAAATGTATTGCTTGGGGCACCTGGGTGGTTGAGTTGGTTAAACCTCTAACTCTTGTTTCAGCTCAGATCATGATCGAGGGTCGTGAGATCAAGCCTTGCATTCTGCTCCATGCTGAGTGTGGAACCTGCTTGAGATTCTCTTTCCCTCTCCCTCTTCCCACTACCTCCCCCTGCATCTCTGCTCAAGCATGCACTCTGTCTCTAAAAAATATATATAAAATAAAATAAAAAAAAGAAATATATTGCCCAAAAAATGTGTTGCTCAATTCTCAAACATTTGAGAATTTTTTGATTATTTTTTGTTGCTGATTTCTAGCTTCATTCTGCTGTTCAAAGAACATACTCTATTGCTGAGACATGCATTATGGCTCACCATATCATCAGTATTCATGAAGGTTTTTGTGTATTGAGAAGAGTGTGTATTCTGAATTTGTTGAATGCAATCATTTACTTTATTTTATTTTTGGAGAGGAAGCTGGGAGGGGCAGAGGGAGAGGGAGAGAGAGAATCTAAAGCAGGCTCCATGCCTAGTACAGAGCCTGATGCCAGGCTTGGTCTCACAGTCCTGAGATCATGACCTGAGCCAAAAGCAAGAGTGGACCCTTAACCAGCTGAGCCACCCAGTGTCCCAAATGCAATCTTCTTCTTCTTTTTTTTTTTTTTTCCAAATGCAATCTTCTAAGTGAAATATCAATGAGGTCAAGAAATTAAGTTTGAGGGGTGCCTGGGTGGCTCAGTGGGTTAAAGCCTCTGCCTTCGGCTCAGGTCATGATCCCAGCGTCCTGGCATCGAGCCCCACATCAGGCTCTCTGCCTGGCGGGGAGCCTGCTTCCTCCTCTCTCTCTGCCTGCCTCTCTGCCTACTTGTGATCTCTGTCTGTCAAATAAATAAATAAAATCTTTAAAAAAAAAAGAAATTAAGTTTGATAGTCACTTGTTTAAAACCGTGTTCTGACTAATTTTTGTCTCTTGTCCTATTGGTTACTTAAAGGGATGTATTAAAATCTCCCAAAACAATTGTGGATTAGTTTATTGTTTTATCTTTGCCAATTTTGTTTTTTATACTGTGATGCTATCTAATTAATTGCATACACATTTAGAATACCTGTATTTCCTGATCATATCAATATGAAATATCCATCTTTATTTCTAGAAATGTGTTTTTCTAGTTACTTATATCAAGAAACATTTTATTTATAATTGGTGTTTATATAATATAAATATCTCTTCCTACCTTCTTACTTCCAACTTTTCTGTATCCTTATCTTTAAGGAATGCTTCTTATAAGTAACACACATTTCATATTTCCTTTTTATTTTATTTTTCAATCTGACAGTCTTTTCTTTAAATTGCAGTACTTAGTGTATGTATCTTTAATGTAAATACAAATATTTGCTTATTACCATAGTACTATTTATTTCTTATTTGTTACACTTCTTTAGTTTCTTTTTCTTTACTTTCTTGACATTTTCTAGAATTGATTAGATGCATATTATTATTCGATTTTCTTTTCTGTTAGCTTTCTAGTTAAACATTATTTGGTTCATCTTATAAGGGTTACCCTAAAGTATAACATGCTTTCTTAATTTAGTAAATTTCTAATAATAGATTAGTGCTTTTATCAATTCCTGGACTTTAAATTATGTTTACTGCCATCTTGCCCACCCCACGTACAGCTTCACTGTTGTTCTCAAACATTTTAAAATCCTCGAGGTATTGCTGTAACTTTTGTAAAGACGAGCTTCCTTTGGGCACTGATGCCTCCTTTGTCCATTGCTCTTTCTTCCTTCTAGCATCTAGTAGTTTCCATCTGGTATCGTTTCTGTTTGTCTGGAGCTCTCCAACATTATGAGTCTGTTGCCAATGGAATGCCATTTTGAAATGTATTCATTTTGCTTTTATGTTTGAAGGCTACTTTCACTGGGTTAAGATAGTGGAAATAGGCTCCTTGAAGCTCTTTGGAGATATCTCATTGTCTTCTGGCTTCTGTTATTTCAGTCGAGGAGTAAGTCACCTAACTCCTTAACTTATTTACTAGTCGTTTGAGGTAATTGTCTCTTGGCCAGTTGCACCCCAGGTTTTCCCCTTTCTGTTTGGTTTTCATTAATTTGAGTATGATGGTCTTAGATATGGTTTTCTTTGGATAAGATTATTTGAAATTCTGTATCTGATACCTACAGTATGTTGACCTGTTAGGTCTCTTTCCATTGTTTTTTTCCTTTTTTTTTTCCCCTTGGTCTTCACTCATTTGGTCTTTTCTCTTGGTATGCCTGATGTTTTACCACGTACTCTTTAGGGAAAAACTCTAGAGAAAATTTGAGTCTCTAGATTTTGTGAATATCCTGGAGAAAACACTTACCTTTGCTTGTGGCAGGCAGTCAGGCCAGGAGCAAATCATTTTAACCAAAATGGGTTTGTCACTTTGAAGTCCGTGTTCTTCTCCAGAGCGAGCATCTTTTGGGCTGGCGCTTACTCTAGGCACAGCCCTATGGATGTCCCCTCTGAAGTCCTGGGTGTTTACCGGGATCCTTCCTTCACGGTGCACTTTGAGCATTAACTTTGGTCTTCCTGGTCCTCTGGGGCTGCCCAAACTGCTCAGTGCTGGGTACAAATCAACAAATGCCTTGAAGAGAAAGCAGAGGTGAACGTCAAGCTCATATGTTCTTGTCGATGACAGCTTTTCAGGCTGTGGTTATGTTGACAGGTCTCCAGTGCTTTCAAACAAATTTGTAAATATCTACTTGAGCTTTTGAAGTTGTGCTGTGCGAGCAGGGACAGTTGTTTGGTAACGGCTGGTCTGTCATTGTTGGGGAAGGGGTGGCCAAGTTCATACTCTTAGTCACTGCTGTATGCTGCCTCTGACACATTTCAAGAGAAGACCCAGTCCTTCGAGAATTTATAATTTGGGGCACCTGGGTGACTCATTTGGTTAAGCTGCTGTCTTTGGCTCAGGTCATGATCTGAGGGTCCTGTGATCAAGTCCCACCCTGGGCTCCTTACTCAACGGGGAGCCTGCTTCTCCCTTTGCCTGCTGCTCCCCCTGCTTGTGTTTGCTCTCCTTCCCCTCTCTATGTCAAATAAATAAATAAAATATTTCTAAAAATTTAAAAAAAAGAATTTTAATCTTGTTTGGAGAAAAAGTTATAGAGAGAACCCTTTTCTAATAGTAGGATGTTATAATAGGGTTATACACTCAATTAAGTTAAAAGGATTTGGAAACTCTTTGAGATCATGGGCCATGCTTAGTTAATTTTTACGCCCCAAGTAAATGTTTGATAAAGTTTGTTGAATTGAATAGACATGGATACAATACTCTAGGAGTTTAGAATAGACTTAAAGGATTGTGTGAGCTACAGCACCTGGGCAGGTCGGCTAGATCATAAAGGGAGAATTATAAAGCTTGAGCTGATTGAGGGAAGAAGAAATTAAGTTAGAGGAGAAAACAGAGACTCAGCCCAATGATAAAGCCGGCAGGCATAAGAGGCCATGAGGATACCAGCCTATTGAAGCAAAGGTTTTGTTTTTGCAAGTAAATACTGGATGGATGGAGTGGAGTCATGTGGTGTGAAATGGTGAATACCAGATTGTGGGATGTTGTTTTTCTTCTATGGGCAAAAGGGTTTTCAGACTGCTTCCATGGAATGTTCATAGAAGTTAAGCCAAAAGAAGAAATAAATAAAAAAGACACTGAGGTTTGGAAACATTGGTTTAAGAGACTCGTTTACTGGAAGATTTCTTTGAACTCTGAAAGTATGTATTGTGAATTTCCAAAATTGTTCAACTCAGCACACTTTTGCTTATAAAGGAAGAGCACTTCTTGGAACATATTTTGGGAAATTAGGCTATGTGGGCATTGATGAAACACTGGCTGGAATGTTAGGAGAGCATTAAAGGCCCGTGAAAGCTGGGGCTTTTTTGGCATTGTTCAGATGCTTGCTCTGAGGAGAACATGTTGCCAACGTATTTTCTCGATATATATCAGCTGAATGAATTATTGGCTCCAGCAGATGAGGGAAAAATGAGATCAGGATGAAGTCAGTTTTTAGCAAGAATGATCTGATGATTAAAGTATAGAATCGACTACGGGGAAAGAGGCTAGAAGCGGAAACTCTTTTTAAAAAGAAGCTATTAACATTGTCCAGACCCAAGTTTTTTTCTTGGACTGGGGTGGCATCCTTGAAAATGGAAACTGAAATGAATAACTGACATTTTTGTAAAGAGACACGACAGGTGTGGTGATAGGTTAGTTGCAGAAAGAGGTAAGTTCTCAGGTACTCAAAGAGTTTGTGCGGCTCCAAGGGTGATGGAGGCACTGGAGGGCAGAAGGAATTTCTTCGTTCTGTTTTCTTCCCATAACCTAATGATCTGGTGGGTGGGGTCATCCAGGAAGGATCCAATCCACGAAATTTTACTTATGTTTGAGAACTTTCTATGTAGAAAAATATGACAAATTTTGAAACAGGAAAGCTAGTGGCAGGAAAGAGTTTGAAGGAAAGATACAGAAAAGAAACCCCTATTTTTAGAAATCACACTGAGTTTGACTGAAAGCAAGTGTGTTGTGCAGGGATTCTCACTTAGCCCACGAGGTCGCTTTCCTGCCAGCTCAATAGTTCTATGATAGCTACGGAAAAAGTATGTTAATTAAAACTTTTTATATTTACGGTAATGAAGATTGGGTAATTATTTTGAGCTACTTCTTTTCCAAAAGAAAACAGAATGTTCCGGGACTATCAGCAAGAGGGCCTTGAATTTGGGAAATGAGTAGGTTATGAGATTGGAAATGTATGTTCTGTCCAGTCTAGACATACTGAGGGTCAAAACCTGGGTGAACCCCGCCTGCCACCATCACCCTCTGTTTCTGATCATGCCTAGCAAGTCCCAAAGGGGCTGACTTCTTTAGCTCAGAAGAGACAATAGACGTACAGTCTTCCGACTCACGGACTTAGATTGAAATCCTAGGGGTACTAAGTTCTTACTTCTCACTTTTAGTCCGTTTTTCCAGAAAGTAGGAACAGTAATTATCTCAAAGGAAGATTAAATAAAATATAAAATAACTTCTACTATAGGCACTTGCATGCAAGTGTACATGAATAAATGCATCCTGTGTGGTAGTCTCTTAAATGACCTTCAACCAGCCAGATTTTTTCTCCATCTAAAAAATCACATACCCATTACTATTACTAATGTTATTATTTATGTTAACCTAGAGATCTTGAGAGATGCTGCATTTGTGACGATGAGAGCTAGGAGTGATAAAACTGATGTAATGCCAATTGCAGAAAACTATTCAAAATATTTTTAAAGGTTTTATATGTGAAGTATGGTAGTTATAAGGGTCCGTGTGGGTGGGGCCAGAAGAAAATTTGTCCCTCCCGGAAAAGTGGTAAGTACTTAGGTGGTAATATTAGATCTAAGTAAAGTAAATCTAAACAACAAACATGGTTTTCATCAATGTCACTTTTCATCTCTTTCCCATTACGCCAGTGAGAAGAAGCTCATTACAGAGGCCCTTAATAAAAATCAGTTTCTAAAGAGACTGGATCCTCAGCAGATCAAAGACATGGTGGAATGCATGTATGGGAGAAACTACCAGCAAGGGAGTCACATTATTAAGCAGGGGGAACCAGGAAACCACATCTTTGTGCTAGCAGGTGGGTTTCACGGGTTTTCCAGGTACCATACAGCAAATACTTTGCCTACTGTCTTATGATTTTTTATGAACATTTATAAAAGTGCAAAACAGTGGCTCTGTGTATACAAAACATCTCAGATCTGAGTTCATGAAATAGTTACATGGTTGATCTAATCATACTGGTGATGGTGATGCTTACTGAATGCTTTTTCTATGGCAGGCACCTGTTGAGCACTTAACAGAGGGATCTCATTTCACTGTCTCACCAGCTCAGCAGCACGTGCTGCTGTATCTCCATATTCCGAACATGGACTCTGTCACAGAGAAGTTAAGTGACTTCAGAAAGGTCACGGAGCTCCCACGTGGTGGAGCCTGACTTGAGCTGGTCCGCTCAGTCACAGTGCCGCTTGCTCAACTACAAAAAGGCGCCTCTATTCAAAATATTGCTGCACGTGTGAACATTTTTAAGTTGTTGCAACAGGATAAGGAAAACAGTTATTTTTGTGGTTCTGTGAAGTACATTGGTTATATATGAATGACTTTAAAAGATAATTTAGGTACATGTAAGCACACATGACTCAAATGGAATGCCTTAAGATTAACACTGGTGTTTTAAGGACCATTTAAATGGTTTTCTACATATATCCTATAGGAACATGTTTACATGCTGGATAGATTTTAAAAATCAGATAAGCAAAGGATTTCTTAAATGCATATCAAATGCATGCCTTATATGGTACTTAAAGTTATTTTAGATACAAAAGCAAGACATGATCTGAACAGGGTATATGCTTATTGAACACCTTATCAAATCTGAATCACCCACTTTCTGAGTTTTAGGGAGAAAGTTAAAGCAGCTTAACCAAATGGAGTGGTAAACTGGGGCCTTTTATTATCTACTGCTAGTTCCTGGCAATCTAAGAATGCTTTTATGATCCTTGTTTCCTTAGGGCCTTAGGTATGGGGCAGAAGTTGCCTATCCAAACAAGTTAATAAACATGTAATATTCTATTTATACCCATATGAAAGATTGTTTTCATATACTTTAATTCTTCAGACACTCTAGTTCCATAAATATTGGTGTTTATTTGCCGTAAACATCTTTGTAGACACCCTTAAAATTATACAGTCATTCTCAAGTAATTATTCTACCCAGGAAGTGAATTATGGTCTGAATTTAGCCAGCCTCCAAGTTTTTAGGGACAGATGATCCAGAGCAATTTCCCCCTCTTTCAGCTTTTTTCTTGGCCATTTCACTTCTACTTTAGCAACATCAGAAATTCTGACAAGAAGTGATAGATTATTAACTCAACAAATTTTTATGGAACCTGCTAGGAAAGGATGAAAAACTCATGTCAGCCCATCAGGTTCCTTGCCAGTGACTCGAGTGAAAGGCTAGGGCAGAGAAGAGTTAGGACAGAAACCGGTTCCAATACGGTCATGGATACCAGGGCTAGCGTGCACATAACAATGAAAATTGGACAGTTTCTTATTTGAACTGATTACGGTATTATCTAAGGTCTGACTTGCCTGATGTAATTGAGCAAATTAATTAAAAATCTCCCCCCTTATAACATACGGCATGAATAGTCCATAATAAAAGCATATTTGGCTTAAACTTTTGATATTCCATATAATTCTTCAGTATCGCTCAAGTACCATGAGTCACATCATCAATTAGGAAGAAAGACTTGCGATGCGCGGCACTGTCCATGGTATCAACTCAGCGGAACCGCTAAGCGCTTTCAGTGGAGCGGAATTTAGTTGTAATGAGAAATCATGGAATTCTGTACCATGTCTGTAGGATTTGGAGCCAAAACAGAGTTTATCTCTTACTACAGTTTAAGTTCGATCAGAGTAAGTATCTTTTGCGTTTTGTCGACACTGGCTCGAAGGCTGTTGGACCAATTCCTGGTACAACACAGGTTCTCCAATCCGATTTGGTGAGTGGATGGTTGGAGAGAGGTGACCCAGAGCTGCTTCGTGGTGAATTAGGAGAAGGAAAGAATAATTCTTCAAGGGAAAGAGAATGACCCCACCATTTTTCTTCCTTTAAGAATATAGGTCTTTTTAGCATATAACTTAGCATTCGCACTTGTTCAAAGGGAAAGGAGACAATCACCAGGCAAAGGAACTGTGAGGAGTTTGTTGTCTTCCCTTCCCCCAGCTGTTGCCTAGATAAAGATTAATGTCAGACTCTTTCTCATTTTTATAAGACAAAACTTTCTTTTAGGGCTATTTTAGGTTTGCAACAAAATTGAGAGGGAGATACAGAGATTTTCCTTACTCTTCTGTCCCCACACATGCATAGCTTACACTATTATCGACATCACTGACCAGAATGGTCCTTTTTTTTTTTGTTTTTAACCAAGGATGAACCCATATTGATATATCATCACAGTCATCTTAGGGTTCACTCTTGGTGTTGCACCTTCTGTGGGTTTAGGCAAATGTCTAGTGACATGGAACCCAACATTCTAATACCATGCAGAGCATTTCTCACTGCCCTAAAAATTCTCTGTTCTCCACATCCACCCCCATGCCTGGCAGCCACTAATCTCTTTGTTTTTCTGCATCATTTCCCTTTTCCAGAATATCATATTGCTGGAATCGTAGAGTGTGTAGCCCTTTCGGATTCACTTCTGTCACATAGTAGTATGCACTTAAGTTTCCTCCTGGTCTTTTCCTGGCTTGATAGCTCCTTTCATTTTAAGCACTGAGTAATATCCCACTGCCAGAATGGACCACAGTTTATCTGCTCATCCGTTGAAGGGCATCTCGGTCATTTCTCAGTGCTGGCAGTTATGAATAAAGCTGCTATAAACATCCACGTTCAGGTCTTTATGTGGACCTGAGTTCTGAACTCCTTTGGGTAAATACTAAAGAGGGCAACTGCTGCATTAAATGGCACACTCTTATGTTTAATTTTGTAAGAAATTACCACACTGTCTTCCAAAGTGACTGTCCCACTTTGTGTTTCCATCAGCAGTGTAGGAGCATTCCTGTTGCTCCACATCTGCACCAGCATTTGGTGTCCTCGGTGTTCCGGATTTTTGTTATTCTACCGGGGCCTGTGGTAGCATCTTATTGTTGTTTTAATTTGCATTTCTCTGATGACATGGGCTGTGGAGCATCATTTCATATGTTGATTTGCCATCTGCACATCTTCCTTTGAGAATGTCTGTTAAACTCTTTGGCCCATTTTCAAATGAGATTGTTTGTTTTCTTTTTGTTGAGTTGTAAGAACTCTTTGTATATTCTGCAAAACATTCTTTTATCAGATGCGTCTTTTGCAAAAATATTTTCTCCCAGTCTGTGGCTTGTCTTCTAATTCCCCTGATACTGTTTTTCTCAAGCATTTTTCTTAGCAACTTCCATTTATTAATTCGTTTCAGTGATTGAGGGGAAGACCACAATGGAGGCATGGTGAACTTGCTTACCCAGGGTTACACAGCCAATGGTCAGTCAGTGCCAGGCGGTCAGACTCCAGGGCCGGTGCATTGCTCAGGGAGGACAAGTTAGTCCTTCTGTTAGTGTGGGCAGCTCTTCTGTGTTTTCAAGACATACAGGGATTGTCGTGCTCCTTGCACAAGAGAAATAGTTTTATGTGCTACGTTTTCATGGGGTAGAGAGTATTTTAAATACAACACTTGCCATCCACTGCTTCAGAGAAAGAACTTTTAACAATGATAATAATATTAACAACAGCTAACACTAATACAGCATTTACTATGTGTTGGCCCTTATTCTAAGTTCCCCACCTATATTAACGTATTTAATTCTCACAACCACTGTGTGAAGTAAATACTAGGAGTAGTATTCCCATTACTGACAAAAAACCCCAGACAAAGTAGATAACTCTTTCTTTCAGGGCGATCAGCTACATGGCCAAGTTGCTATCAGTCTACACTCTCGACCACAATATTGTAACGAGAATCATAAGATATCTTGCTGGTGCACTTTGTTTACTTTCTGATTGTCTTACTTTTGAAATTTATGGAATCCAGATGGGTTTTGATCATCTGTGTTTTTCTTTAATTCTGACCGGCAGAGGGCCGACTGGAGGTGTTCCAAGAGGAGAAATTTCTATCGTCCATCCCTATGTGGACCACGTTTGGGGAACTGGCCATTTTGTACAACTGTACAAGAACTGCCTCCGTGAAAGGTAACAGGGGATAAAATGTTGTATTTTTGAATCGTTACCCAATGCTTATGACAATCTGAGTCACTATGGCCTGCTGAGTATTTTTGTCTTTCATGGTGCCTCACGTGCTCTTGTTCATAGAAATGCAGTGCTTACAGGATTTATGTTGAAAGCACTCGTCTAAACAATTCAAATTAAGAGGACCTTTCCATCAGGTGCCTGCATATAAAATATGAAAATGGTTCATATTATTGAATTATTCCAATATTTGCTTTAATTGCCACTTCACTTTTTTTTTAACTGTGTAAACATCTGCCTTTGGTTCATCCAGAATATTTGCTTTTCATTCTCCATGACGTTCTGATCATATTATAAACCAGAAAAATTAATGAAACCAAGGAAAATATATAAATATCAAAAGGGATGTGAATTAATTGGTGAGAGTTTCATGAGTGACTTCTGGGATTAATTTAAGGGTTCCTGTTTTTGTTGACTTTATTCATGGTAATCTTGGGCAGAATTAATTAGGTGTGTTTCTCAGTGTTTAGGACTGGCTGGAGCATCTCAGAATTGTTGCAGGATTTTATAAAAATGCAGATTCTGGGACTTTACTCCAAACCTCAGTCAGGATCTTTGGCGATGGAGTCTAGGCATCTGTATTTTTAACAAGAATGCCAAGATAAATCTAAGTCACTCCAAAGTTTGGGAAACCAAAGCTTTGGGTCTTGATTTGTTTTATAGGCTCTCATTACTTCTTTAAAAAAAAGTACAAATATGATTTAATCTAGATCTTTTAGAGCTGCAACTTCTTCTCTTCTTCCTTTTTAGATTTTATTCTTGATTTCCATGTCTTTCCTATAAAAAAACTGTCTTAAAAACTGTCTTGCATAATCTCTATGAAAATGATTTGTATGCACTTTATACAAAAGTAACCATAGAGATCCTTAAAATATATTGGCTCTCATTAGCTACAATGTCTGAACAACATAAAAAGATATAAAAACACACTCATACACTGAGAGATCTTAAACTTCCAATTATCGACTTGTGAATTCTTCGCTCTCTGATCTAGCTACAAGCTGGCTGGTTTTCTCTTCTATCGCAGCACAAATATGAACTACATCCTGATGATGTAGTGTGTAATTAGGAATTGCAAACTAATTTTGATATCATCTTAAGCAAAACATAATTAGAGAGGAAATCTTTTGCTACTCAGTTCCAAATCATGGTTCATTTCAAAGCCAAAGATGATTTTATGAAATTGCCCACGATTTATGTCACTACTTCCTTCCATTTTCATGTTAAATAATGCATTTTCCAAGAAATATCATTTTGTGAGAATACATGAAAAATGTATTGATTAACATTTTGGAATGTTTTCTTAATGTGAGGCTGAACAATATTTTATTATTTTCCTGATTTTCTAAAGCTATTACCAATGTTAAAACATGGGCACTAGATCGAGAGGTGTTCCAGAACATAATGAGAAGGACGGCTCAAGCTAGAGATGAACAGTACAGAAACTTCCTCAGAAGGTAAGAATAACGCATGGGTGCAAAGAGTAGAAGGTGGGGTAGCCTTATTGTGGACATGTTGGTTTTATCATAATAATCATTTTACCATAGCTGTTCTCATTTAAGCATTTTCTACATGACTAAACCACTGGAACAAAAGTATTCCCTTGCAGTAAATGCCACTAGGTAAAAAAAATATATTTAATTCCAGTTGGCCCTGCACACTGATTTTTTTCCTTTCACTGAATTTGCCCTTGTGTAGACAGAGTCATTGTATACAGTGTAGAAGAATGTGCAAAAAATTCCAAAATATTCACCCAGGTTGCTCAGTTGACTTTGAAAGACATTCTATAATTTGGAAGTGGATAGCAAAAGACAGTTTTACTAGTAATGCCTTGGCTAGAATAATATCAAAAGTAACTTATTTTACTGTCTTTAATTGCTTTCCTGAGACATTTTTTCTCATTTGTATAGCCACGCCATCTTCCAAATTATTATTATTTGTAGCAAATTAACTTGCCAGAAATGTTACTATGTTTGTCATAATGAGACAGATCCTTGGAACATATTTTGTGAGCTATTCTGTACCCCCCCCAAAACTTGGATGCATTAATTCATAGAGAAACATATATACCTGTCTCATTGTAAAAGCCAGTTATGACTATAAACAGATATTTTTTGGAGAATATAAGTTCTTTATTTAAACTATTTCCGTGTTTCTTTGTGGGAGATTTGACAGTCTCTACAGCTGTAGTACGTACTGTAATGAAATGTTACCTGTGATAAGTGATGGTGATAATAATTATAATAATAATAATTGTGAGCTCTTTTTAATTATAGTGATTTTCTCTTGCATAACTAGCCTGCAAAACCAATGATTTTAGAGCTGGCATAGTGCCTAGTATATAGTAAGGATTCAATAAATAGTGAATAAATGCATTGTTAATCAATGGAACATTGTAGGTGTTAAGGGTTTTCCTATAGAATCTTGCTGATTTATCCTCCCGCAGTAACACTGACTCCGGGCAAAGAGCTTCAGTAGCGGTAAGCAGGCACCTTACTGAATTGCCAGCCAACATCCTGGCTCACGTGTAGTCGCGTCTGCCCGAGTGCAGGTGATCTAAAAGTCCAACAACTGAGCAACACAGGTCAGCACTGAAAGCGAATGAACTACAGTCATGCAAGGGCCAAAAAGGGGGTAAATAAATCAACCAGTGCTTGTGAATTGCCTTTGAACACGTGAGATAAAGCTTGAGGCAGTAGGTACTGCATGTCGTTCCTTTGGAGGCTATAGAGTCTTCTGTCTTAGTAGAAGGAGCTCGGGGGATTTACTAGTACATAAACCTTCTTTCCCTTCTTCTTCCTTTTGTTATCTTGTTCATGCACTCATTTAACACACCCTTATTGCCAGCCCCTAAACACTGTGGTTCAGTGGAGACCCAGATAAACCTTATGTCTTTCTTTATAGAAGGAAAACAGACGAGAGATTTTTCCTCATACCAATCTCCTCACTAATCCCCAAGGGTTGCAGGTTTATAGGAGAGAATTTTCACCCACATGATAGATCCCAGTCTGGACCAGAAGCAGAACGTTCACAATGAGCATATGTCAACCAGTGAAGAGTCTGGTTACCCTTTACCTTTTCATTCATAGGAGGGTAGATTAGAGAAAGACGTTTCACTTGGTTTCATAACGCATAGGAAGCTCTTTTTCCACTTACCTCTTTTTATTATGAAGTATGTAATATATGTGTAAAAGGTATATAGTACATATGTAAGTTATGAAACATAACAAAATGAGCGTCATTGAGCTCCTCACGACCCAGCCCAGGAACTGGAACATTGACAACTTCGTTTGTTGTTCTCACGCATTCCCCACACCTTTCCCAGCCTCCCACCTGCCTCTTCATGGGAGTGGACTATATTCTGAAGCTTAGTAATCATTCCCTGGTATTCTTTATTGCTTTGCCTATAGCTTGATTTAACCTATTTTTGAACTTAGGAAAAAAGGTCTTACTTTTGTGACTCAATTTTTTATTCAGTATTTTTTTTTTATGTCACCCGGTTCGTTCGGCCATTCCTCCTGTGGTAGTGTGCGGTTACCCGACTCTACCGCAGCGTGGCCAGCTGTTCTCCAGCCGGGGCGTGCTCTAGTGTTTTCCAACTACAAAGGATTCTGTTACAAACACTCGTATCTTCATCTGCTGGCGATGTGCCTCCCTGTGCGCACATGCAAGGGTCAGTCCAGAGCGAGCAATCATGCATTTTTGGAGTAGCAGCAGCATTTTTTTCCCGAGAGATGTCAAATTTTAGATGGTACGAAAGAAGAACTTATCTTATATCAACAGTCCTGAGTAAAAGTGGGTAAGGTAAGGGAGAAGAAAAATTTCTCGAAAAGGATAATTTAATCATTTGACTGGTTAATCATACTGTGTGGAATTTCTGATTTTTTTAAAGATTTTATTTATTTGAGAGAGCATGAACATAACTAGGGGTGAGAGCAGAGGGAGAGGGAGAAGCAGACTCCCCACTGAGGAGCGAGCCTGGCGACGACTTAGGGCTCAACTTGAGGACCCTGGGATCATGACCTAAACTGAAGCCAGACACTTAGCGGACTGAGCCACCCAGGCACCCCTGATTTTTTTTTTTTTCAAATAATAATTTCCAGTATCCTATTTCATCCTCTGCATATCATTATTATTTGTAAAAACTGTTCCAATTCCTTGTCCCTGGCGGCCATTAATTTTAAAAGACAGAACAGTATGACTAACAATCAAAGGTCATTTCCATGCTAATTCCTACATTCCCCTCTGGATTCAGTCTTTACTGAATTACAAGGATTTAGATGAAAATCGGATCCTCTTCTGGAAGCCAGGCTCCTTACTCGTGCTAAAAAAAGAGATACTGAGATGTGGAGGGAAGCACATTTCTGCATGTGATTCACTCTGAAAACCAACAACAAATATAAAGTGTTGTTTTTTTCCCCAAACAGAAAACATTTGATTTTTTTCTCTATATGGCATCTTAACTATCTTTATGTATTCGCCTGTGATAAATATCTGTAATTGCATGTGGTCTTATAATTTCAGTTTCTTTGAAATTCAGTTATTTATGTGTGATATATTTTGGAAGTTTACTTTGGAACAATTAAGTGCGTTAAATTTTTTTAGATGCAGGTAAAATTTTTTTGAATTACATATAGGTGCATATTTATGGTTTAATTCAGGAAGATAACTAAAGGTTTCTTTTTAATTTTGAAGTGTATCCTTGCTGAAGAATTTACCTGAAGATAAACTAACCAAGATCATTGACTGCTTGGAAGTGGTAAGAAATTATAAAGGAAAAAATACATTTCATTAAAAGACTGTGGAATCTAGCTGTTATTAGCACTGTAAAGGCATAACAAGGAAAAGATGGTAAGTTGCCAGTTTACAGAGACCAGGAGCCTTTTTCTGTTGTGAAAAACCTTAGACCACCTCACAGGGAGTTGAGGGGCTGGGATGGGTTTAGGTGACTCTTCTGGATTGTATAAAATTGGATTTGCATGTGTAAAGTGACAGTTGATTTACATAGTTTAATCTTTTTCATATATTTTACAGAACTGATCTGCCTTACTCAAGAGGCATTTGATTTTCTGCAGTTAACATCACAATCCCATGTAGAGTTTTCCCAATATAAAGCAGTCAGAGAAGCTTAATTAGGTAATGAAGTAGAGAAGGATATATTGGAGCTTTCGGGAACAGCCTTCTGAGTCAGGCTATGAAACAACTTGGTACTTGAAAACTCGGCACCATGAAAAGACATTTAAAAACCCTTGCATTTAAGGAGCACTTTACGTATTTTAACATCTAGGGGGAAACAGCATATTGGAATGTGTTCAAAAACTCATACGAGGCATCGCCCAGATGGTTGGTTCTAGTCCAAGGCTAGTCAAGTCTTTTTGTGAATCAAGCATTTATAACATGTACCTTAGATTCTAATGACACGCTTTCGATGAGAACCCCTTCAGATGTCAGAGATTAAAATGCAACGCAAGTCATTTCTCTCTGATTTTTGTGGGGGGGTCAATTTCACTGGAACCAAAGTGGCTTTTACAGAATTTAAAGGAAGTAAGGAATAGTAAAGAAGTCACATGCCGACTTTAAGCTTTTATAAAGCTGTTCTCAGTGGGAGATATAAAAATCCCGACCAGACCGTTGACAGATTCATGCCTCCGTCAGTCACGACGTACAGTGTAAACTAATGTCTGTTGAGAAGGAGCATGACGGTTTATCCTTAAGTGTAAGTGACACCAGTGATGTTTCCATTCACGATTCCTGGAGCCTGCCCAGCAGTTTATCAAGGCCACGATGACACAGTGCCTGGCCCTGTGTCCCCAGAGAGCTCAGATATGAGGTCATTTTCAAGAGGAAGGCTTGCCCTGCCTCTCTTGGGATGTTCCCAATGTAACATAACCCAGTCACAGATGTTACAAATTAATAATCCATCCTAATTTCTGAGAGTGTGTGTGTGTGTGTGTGTTTTAAAGCTGGAGTAGCCCTATATATTTTTTGTTAACTGGGGAAATCTGTTTTTAATATAATACTAATAGAGTATATTCACCAGAGGGGAATTCCATGCTGACAGCAAATATTAAAATTTACTATCATTAAAAATAAAGGGTAAATTGGACATATTTATTCCAGCCACAGCACTAGCTAAAGAATATATAGATGGGAGTGCAAATCCAGTACTAATTAACACACAATTTGAGTTTGAAAGTTCTCGTCTTTAAAACACCCCAGAAAGGCTTTATTATATCTCAGCATTGGCAGACGGCAGCAGTTTATAAAGGGCCCTTTATTCATGCCTGGCAAACAAATGTGTCTGTAGAGCGCCTGAAAAGCCTCAAGTGCAAACGTGATTAGCAGGGGAGTAGTGGGGTCTGTTTAGCACTAAGAAAAGCACATAATTTTCCAGCATAGCTTGGACTAATGACCCATCAACAGGGTCCTGACGGCGGCCGGTCACTAACGCACTGGGGTTCTCACGGAGCGCCTGCTGAGTTCCGGGCCCAGCTGCCCCACGAACCGGCTCCGTGATCTTTGAGACGAAACGGGCCGAATCTGGCATGCTGTTCGGGAATTGACTTGGGAGGTTTTTAATTTTTGTGTGGGGGCAGGGAAGGGGTATCGGAATTCCTCCTCCCCAAACCTTTGATCGGGGATGTTGTGAAGACTTTGCCTCCTGAGCACCTGGACCAAGGGCTCCGGTTGTCTGGTCACCCGGTAGCACGTCTTGCTTTAGGTTAAATCCCCCCGCACGGTCAGCTCCAGAGGGAGGCATCGCCTTTAACCCTCCTCTTGTGTTCTGATGGGAACACGGTACCGACACCTCCAAGGGTTAACTAGTGAACATCACGAAGCACGAGGAAGCATGACGCAGACTCCGAATGCGAATGCGGTGTAAGCGTGAACTCTGCAGGTGTGCTGTGTGGGGCACAGAAGTGGGAGGAGTTTCTGTTCCCACACGCAGAGGCGTGGGATTTGACAGTGGTTGACCCAAATGTCACCTCGTGCTTTGTTACAGAACTTTGCTACTTGACCCAGTGACCCTCTGCACTAGGACTCTGACGTGCCATCATTCATGAAGCTGGAGGTGTAGCAGGAGTGGGGCAGGGGTGGGGCAGGGATGGGGTCCTGTGGAGGGTCGTTGCCCTTGACCCACATCACCTGTGGTGCTGCTCGAAAGGCAGATTCCCAGGTACCACCTTGTACCTACTGAATTAGAAACTCTGGGGTATCAGCCCAGAAATTCACACTTCAACACTTGATATGCAATTCTTACACATATTAGAGTTTGGGAGGCACTAGTTTAAGGTTATGAATAGAACACATATATTTAGAGTTTACCACAGTCTATCTCTTTATTCAGGAATTTTCCATTTTTCATAATTTTTTTAAAAGTCTAGTTTTCTTTCTTATAGTTCCTGCATAACACCTGCATAAACCAGGGTTTTTTCTCATTTTAATGATTACATCCGGAGTCATAAGACAGTTGAGATAATTGTGCGTTTTGCCTGTTCATGGACCGATTAGCTACAGGTGGGGTGTCCTAGAAAGTTCACTAGTCCCAAGTGTGGAGATTAGTGCTTAGGGTCAAGCTTCTGTCACTAACAGCTGTCCACCAATTATGGTGGGCACTAGGGTCTCCTCACCCACAAAACAAGGGCGTGTTGGCCAGATCTCCAAGGCTCCTTCAACGCCATTTCAGTTACAGGCTTCTAGATAGTTGGCTCACCCAAGTAGAGGAATTCCTGTTGGTTTTCATGTTGCAGGCTCTAGTTCCTCGGGAATGAGCAATCGGGTACTAAATTTTACTGGACTGGTTGGTAAGAGCAGCCTGATCCAGATGTGTTTGCTTTGAGATTTCTGAGGTGCTTTAACCATCCTGCTTGGACAAACAAAAGAATTGTTGGTAACAACCCGAATAACTGTATACAGTTTTTTAAACAACCAACGTGGGTACAGAGTCACATGATTCCAGGAGTGTGTGTGTGTGTGTGTGTGTGTGTGTGTATCATATGCCTGATTGTGTAACATCAGTACTTTGTAATGAAGATTTCTAGCCACACACTAAAGACTTTAAGGAAGCTATGGGCTTGCTTCTTAGTCTTTTTTCTCCATCGCCTTGAGGTTTTCTTCTGTTTCATATATATTATTTATAGGCATTCAGTCTCTAGCATTTTCTAGATATCACACAAGGAGCATTTTCTTTATAGCAAAAAACCCTTTTAATCTTTAACTACTGCTGTTTGTATAGTTTTCTTCTGACCTCTACCTCTTAGTCTGCCCTGGGATTGATTCCCTTAGTTTTCCCTCTTGTTGTACATCAAGTAACTACTCTCAGGATTTCCATTACAACTTCTTTGAAAATATCTTTTTCAGACTCAGGGTCACAAGTCATTAGTAGATCAGGAAATTAATTTGGAGGAAAATTTTTAAAAATATCAGAGTAGTAAGTATAAGTGTTATTTATATATACTTCAGTTTTCTAAAATGACTGTATATGTGTATGCTTGCATAGGTGTATTTGGGTGTACACGTAAAATGTATTTTTTGCTCTGAGTCAGAGTGAAAATGCTTGAAAATCGTTGCTTCAGAGGATGGGGTCCATGGCTTTTTGGTCCTATAAGGGACCCCTTTGCAGTGTAACCACAGGACAATAACCACACTGTTTGCATTTCTCTTTTTGGTCTTGGTGACCACCCTGGCTGGACTGGCTACGCTCCCCGGTGGGCAAACACTGGCTGGTCGAGCACCGTAGCCTGTACTTACCACTACATATTTTTGGTCTGACCTACATCCACAGCCTTTTCTGATCTGTGAAGTTGCTGTCAACACACTGGGAGGTATTATTTATCTTCCTCCCATGGTTTTGGGTGACAAAGAACCATCCCTGGGAAAAATACCGCTAGGAAGTTTGCCCCTTAAGAAACAATAAAGCTCTTTCTCAGTGTTCCCTTTCAAGCTTCCTTTTAGCCTCCCCGACTGGCAGGAATTAAAGCTGCACATCTGCACACACCAAAGGCTTTATAATGACCGAAGGACAGCCTACCAGCACTTCGGAAACTCTCCATGTTCTTTCTGTTCCGTGTGGGTAGTGGAACCTGAGATTGGGGTGGGCACTGGAGAGACTACGGGGCAGACTGTCTGTAACAGGGCCATCTGGCAGGATGCCAGCAGTCCGGTGAAAGAGAATTGAACAGTAGCCGCATAACGAAAACTCTGAACTGTGTAGTGGGGTCACTCATCAAGGCTCATAGTCATTTCAACTGTACAGTTGAGCTTGTATGTGGCGAAGGTTTGTGATAAAGCTAGAATGAGAGAGAACAGAGAGTCGGAGTAAGTAAACTGGGATACAAGAACCTCCAATATCATTTACAAATAAAGTGGAGGTTTGTCTCTTGCTTGCATAACAGCCCAGGGAGGATACAAGGCATCATTCAGGCACTCAAGCTAAGGGCTAGATGACCCCTCTCCCAAGATCGCTCAGTGAAGACACAGGCCTGAAACAGCTCACGGACCTCGCCCAGAGTGGCTTCCGTCACTTCAGCTCAGGTTCTTCTAACTAGAATTTAATCACATGCTACAGCTAACGGGGCTGGGGGGTACAGTCAATCTGGGCAGCCATGTGTACCGAGGAAGGCTTTGATGACCGGCTCACGGGCTCTTTCCTAGGAATTCAGAGTCACCCTGTTCCTAGTGTTTATCAGATGTGCTATCAGATGCTTTAGATCTACTATCTCAACACTAGGTGTGGCAGGTCGTGCCATTTTAAGTCTGCAGAAAAGCAAACTGAGGCCCAGAAAATTTAAATAACAGTTAAGCAAACCAGAAACATCTTCCTCCTCAATATGACAATCATTAATTATTTACTATGTTTCAGATGCTTTTAATGCACCAAAACATGGTCTTTAATTGGTTTATTGTGGTAGGCAGAATGGACCTCCCCGCCGAGAGGTCCCAGACCATAATCCCTGGGATGTGTGAATATGTTATGTTACATAGCCAAAGAGAATGGGCAGATGTAATTAGGATTCAGGACCTTAAAATCAGGAGGTTATTCTGGATTATCTAGGTGGGATGAATATAACTGCATGATCCCTTAAAAGCTGAGAATTTCCTCTGGCTGGAGTCAGAGAGAGGTAGCGGAAGCAGAAGTCAGGGATCTTTCAAGTCTGAACAGAAGTTGATGAGCCATTGTTGGTCATAAAGCACAGGGGCTCTGGGCAAGGCCCTCAGAGCGGTCTCTAAGAAGTAAGGGGCTGACAGCCAGCATGGAAATGAGGCCTTGTCCTAGAAACTAAATTCTGCCAGCAATCTGATGAAGCTTAAAAGTGGCTTTTCCACAGAACCTCCAGAAGGAGACAGTCTTCTTGATGCTTTGAGTTCAGTCTTGGGAGACCCTGACAGAAAAATCCAGGTCACCCTGGACTCTTTGACACACAGAAACTGTGAGATAATAAATGGGGGTTGTTCGAAGCCACTAAGAAGTGTGTGGTTATTTGGTACAGCAGCAGTAGAGAACTAATGTGCTTCTCTAAATCTTTGAAGGTAAATATTCTTATTTGAACTTTATGGGTTGATGGATGTGAAATTCAAAGCAGAACTGGGATTTGAATCTACATGTGTTTGGCTTCAAAGTACTTCCTCCCCGAGATGCTATGCTCCTTTCCACGAGATGTTGAAGTGTCTTATAAAATGTACATAGTGCTCTGTAAATAAAGGGTATGTTTATTCGTATTAGGAGTCATATTTATTTCAAAAATGTAAATAGGTTTTAAGCATAAATGACCAAAAAGAGTATTGAAATACAGCAGACACAGGAGTAATTATGTTTGGATTTTATTTCCAAATCTAAAAGAAAAATAAGAGAGAGCTATTTTGTTGTTAATTACGCCTTTTTAAAGAAATTAAACGGCTCATTTTTATTTGTATAATTAATAGAACCATTTTTGTTCTCTGACTTTGAGACAATGTTAAAATGAAGTAGAGGTAGACGGTTTTATCCATCTTTTGTTTTCTTTCTTTCTTTTTTTTTTCAAGATTTATTTATTTATTTGACAGACAGAGATCACAAGTAGGCAGAGAGGAGGGCAGAGAGAGGAGGAAGCAGGCTCCCCGCGGAGCAGAGAGCCCGATGCAATGCGGGGCTCGATCCCAGGACCCTGGGATGATGACCTGAGCCGAAGGCAGAGGCTTTAACCCACTGAGCCCCCCAGGCGCCCCAAAATCTTTTGTTTTCTGAGACTGAGTTACTCTTTCAGTGACAAATGGATTAATTACTTTTCTCTTCCCAAGAATTCTCTGCTTACATGTATGAGGGAAGCAAAGAAATAAGTGACAAATTGAGATTTCATGAGGATAAACCTACACAGAAGAACAGAATTTACAAGTGAAAAGTTCTAATGTTGATCTTCTATGATGATAAATTTTTTTGAAGAATCCATATTAAAGGGCTATTTATTCTGTAGGTAGAATTTTCCCAGCTTTTGCTCTTCAAGGAATTAGAAAGTGGGACTGATATTCCTACAGTCCACTGAGGCTAATATTTTCAACATTTTTGGGCATATTTTTCTAAGCTCTAGTCCCAGTTTCAGACTGTGCCTGATCACTGGACCACTTGCATTTAGATTACTTAGGTGGAAGCTCCCCTGTATACCAGTGATCATTGCTTTTCTCTCATTTCTCTTCATGCTCTTTAGTCTTCATACCTGAAAGTCGGTCTTTTGGGTGAATTTTCTCTGGAAAAGATAACCATAAATGCACATAAGAAAGGAAAAGTCTCCTTACTTTTTCTACAACTTATGACTGCGATGTTCAAGAAGATTGCAGTGACAGTAAACAACAAATAAAAGAAACGGGCATGGAATGCTCATTGCCGGACACGAGGAGTTCGGGTTCATTTATGCCTTCATCTATATATCTCCACTGGATTGAACATTTTCTTTCTCTCTCGTCCAATAGGAATACTATGACAAAGGAGATTACATTATCAGAGAGGGCGAGGAAGGAAGTACCTTCTTCATCTTAGCAAAAGGAAAGGTAAATATGAATTAAAGCTTACTTAAGGCAGATTTAAAAAGTCGGTTCCCATCAGTCTGGGAACTACTGCTCTGGAAAGCCTCTGCACTGAACAGGTGAAGGAGCTTCTGTTCGGGAGAGTTCCGGGAGGTTTGGTCTGAGCACTGGGCCGGGGGGTGCAGGAGACCTGTGATGGTTCTAGCTGAGTAGTCACTTCTTAGTGATCCTGGGCATGCCACTTGATTTTCTTTGGACCACTTTTCATAGTGCATAAAATAACTGGTTTCTTTCTAAGATCCCTTTTATCTCTCCTTCTCAATCTGCCCAAGAGTCCAAGATTAGAGCTGGAAATTTTTTCAGCCAACGGATGTGACAAGCGGCAGGCGTGGGGAAATGAACTCCGCAGTTGAGGGCGTCCGTGGCCAGCCATGAAGCTATAGATGGATATGGCTCCAGACATCAGTCCATAAACCATTGGTTCAGACGCTGATGAAAATTTATGCTCATATATATGCAGGAGGCCTTTTCCTTTACTTAGATATTGAGTGATGACATGTTACCAGTTGTTCCCATGCTGACTCTCTACAATGTTCCTGAGATACTGGGCGTCAGCAGTGCTGAATGGCGGAGAGAAGTTTGTGCACCCATGTGTATGGCCTGTCGGGTTTCACAGACGTCCTCTCTTCCGCGGAAGGGTTTGTCATCAGAGTCAGGCACTGCCCTTTGCAGACCGACGTGTGATTGAACTTAACCTGGGCACCCAGTGAAGGAAAACAAGATCAACAAAATAATTTCAAACCTCAGAAACTCTTCAACACTCAGAAACACTTTTTATCATTTCTCCCAAACCTGGACCCATGCTTCGAAAGCATTCTAATAAACAAATAACATTTATTGTTTTTTAAAAAAGTTTAATTCATTGTGACTTTCATAAATGCTAATCAGAATCTCTAATCAATATGAAGCAACCTTTGTTATCCTGTTGATTTGGCATAATTCTAGCCACAAACAAGGAATATTGAAGTTTTTGTTTGGTTCTGCTGTGGGAATGGATCACACTAAGACACCCATGAGCATTATGGCCCTTCTCCAGATCCACAGTTTGCATCCAGTTTTGGAGGGTACGCAGGATTCAGTAAGTCAGTCGAGGCCACCAGATTCAAAGCTTCTGATGCTTAGCCTTGTTCTTGATTTCTTTGCCCACTGTCTTCGGAGTTTTGAAATTATTATTGTTTGTTTACTAACATATAATGTATTATTCGTTTCAGGGGTACAGGTCTGTGATTCATCAGTCTTACACCACTCACCACAGCCCATACCCTCCCCTGGGTCCATAACCCCATCCCTCCCCCACCACAACCCCCAGCAACCCTCAGCTTGTTTCCTGAGATTAAGAGTCTCTTATGGTTTGAAATTATTTTCCTTGAGTATCCCTCAGAAGGAATCGCTGGATTCACATAAAAAATTCTAGTTTTGAGAGGGAGGATTTGAATGGAGAATCTTCCTCTTACAGATTGGGAGTTGTTTGCTTGTCAGTCACAGGTTCTCTTGGCCCCTCCAAATGAGTTGACTGTAGCAAGATTGGTCTAACTACTGCAAAGTCAGAGCAAAGTCAGTCAACGTTTCATAGATCCAAAGGGTCTGATTGAATGGATATGTGTCCAGATTCTCATTTTTTTCTTTTTCTCTCTTTTTAATTGTTTTACATCATTTAGGTAAAAGTCACCCAGAGCACAGAGGGCCATGATCAGCCACAACTGATAAAAACACTGCAGAAAGGAGAATACTTTGGGGAAAAAGCTCTTATCAGGTAAATCCATGAATTCCTGTACCATACTTAAATAATTCTTTGATTGCTTTACATGTGCAACTACTCCGTTAGAGATGTCAAATTGAGCTACCAAATTAATGTCAGCAAATATTCAGGGATTAAACCAAAAATTTAAACTGGATGCTAGAAATTTCATTGTTATGCACAAAATAAGTGGACTAATTTTGTACAGAAAAGAAATGGGGAAGGCTTAAATTTGCTAGTGAAAATAAAATCGGTGTTCTATTAGACTCTTTAGTTGAAAGAGTGTGAGAGAAAGAGACGAAAGACATGAGAATTACAATTTTCCTTTAAGAACAAGTTTTTATATTTCCAAAGTTTGAAATATTGTCTTTTTCCCCTTCTTAAAAAATGATCAAATAATAACTTTACATATTTCATGTGCTTTAAAATCATTATGCCAAAAGCAATATTAAGAATTTTTATTGCCTCATTTTGCAAGTTTTAAGAAACAACTCAAAATAGTGTGTATGAAACTTCGACCTGAACCTTAGGTCTTTTGAGGGATGAATTTATCTACTCTTGATCCGATTATGGTTTATAAAGATCAATCAAATGTCTCAGGAGACACTGTGTACTTCCCGGGACTCGGAAAACAACCTCAAGTCTAAAAAAAAAAATCACACTTTCTTAAATATAGATAACTTTATAAAAGATGAAATTAGAGTTTTGAATCACCTCTCGGCCTTTTGGGTCAGATCAAGTGTAGAGTTTCGAGCAATACTTTTTTTGGAGTTACATATGTTTTTAAATTTTGAAATTAGTTAAGATACCACTTCAAGCTTTATAGTTATTACTAAATGGTTTTTATTTCAAATCTATGCTTATAGAAATGAGTATTATCTCTGTTCATTTTCTTCCTTTTTAATTTTTGTCATGAAGTCCCAGTTCTGCTGATTTGTATGTGATGATAATATTAAGTGTAGGGAAAAGAAAGGGTGTTCATAAATTACTGGAGACAAATCTGATTACTTGAAAATTAGAAAGTTCTTATTTTTAAAGGAAAAACTAAACTTAGGAAGTTAGATTGTGGTTATTTTGTAAACAGTTTAAAAATGGAATGTAATGACAAGCTAAACTGTTCTTTCCCATTTTCTAGCTCATAATTAACTTGTTTCAGTAACACGGAAATTGTCCTTTTTAATTTTTTTGGTTGTGGCAGTGTGAATAGATTCATGTAATATAATTATGTAATATTGTAATTCAAAACTTCAGTGTATTTGTTCTTAACATTACTAGGTTATTTTTTTCATACCTGCAAACAACAACTATAGTTTGAAAGTGCAGAGAACTTTATAAACGCACCGGAGAGTCAAAATAGCTCTTGAAAGGAAATACCCTGTCTGATTTTGCTGGATCTGAAATAATTTATGCTCTGTGTCACAGCTAGCCAACCACAGTGTTATCCCATGAGAAACATGGGAATTTATATTTAATATATATACCCACCTCCCCAGGCATTTGGAAGCACAAAGCTAAAATGAAGGAAAAGGAGCCCTGGATACAAATACTTGTAGACTTCTGTGCACTTCTTTGCTATCGCGTTTTGGGGCCACTGATGGGGACTCGGTATTCCTTACAGTCTGTGTATTTCTGGGACTTGACATTGATTAGTCTCAGGAGTTCTTACAACATTTTATGTGCAAAGATTGACTCATGGCACTTACACAGTTATTATAAAAGAAGCGTACGTGTACTTATAAACCCTAATATTTATGAAGTGTTTGCAGAGAATATTCCCAGTCAGTCTTGACATTGACAAGTGCTAGGGATGCCATACCTTTGTTTTTGCTGAACTCGCAAATCAGATTGGCTCATACCTAAGACCATAGGTCTGTGCGCATGCGTGTGAGAATGGACGTCCGTCCGTACCCACGACCGTAGGTCTGTGCGCACGCGTGTGAGAACGGACGTCCGTCCGTACCCAAGACCGTAGGTCTGTGCGCACGCGTGTGAGAACGGACGTCCGTCCGTACCCAAGACCGTAGGTCTGTGCGCACGCGTGTGAGAACGGACGTCCGTCCGTACCCAAGACCGTAGGTCTGTGCGCACGCGTGTGAGTATGGACGTCCGTCCGTACCCACGACCGTAGGTCTGTGCGCACGCGTGTGAGTATGGACGTCCGTCCGTACCCACGACCGTAGGTCTGTGCGCACGCGTGTGAGAACGGACGTCCGTCCGTACCCACGACCGTAGGTCTGTGCGCACGCGTGTGAGTACGGACGTCCGTCCGTACCCACGACCGTAGGTCTGTGCGCACGCGTGTGAGAACGGACGTCCGTCCGTACCCACGACCGTAGGTCTGTGCGCACGCGTGACGTCCGTCCGTACGTAGAGATATCGATGTCTACACACATACAAGATGAGCACAGACTACCCAGCTCCCAGCCCAAAAGCTCATCAAGCTGTAATGTTTTCGTTAATGTCTTCCAGCAGGGACCCTGTAAATTTGGGAGGAACTATGGGTTATATCAGAAGGACTCTGAATGTTAGCTATGTGGATAAGGGACTTCTTTGGAATAAGAAATGGGTCACCAAGTGTTTCCTATCTCAACACTGAGGGAAGAAGAAGGAACTATATATACTTTGTGTGATACCATTTTTGATGAAGTTGCTTAGAGCTGTCTCGATATACTTGTTCCTTCCGGTTACCTTAAATGAATCTCACAGCCCTAGGTACCATCTGGGTGTACCATTTTTCAGTGTCTTCAGTTTGTAACTAATGGAGGGAGGAAACTAGTACAAATAAATTCTTTACCCAGTGTTTGGCCCATTGGTATTCTTTGGTCATTAAATTTGCCGTCATTAGATCGCATGCCGTAATTCATTGTATCTAGGTCCTCAGCGGTGAGATGCACCAGTTACATTATGTGCCCTTGAGAAAGAAAGTGCTATTAATTACACTAGGATTCATCACCAATCATAGGACATGTTCTGATTTACATCTTAGACTTTATGAAATTCAAGTATTTTAGTGTTTATTTAAATCGTTAGGTGATATGGTACTCAAAACACTTTCTTTGGGCTTTATTCTTGATTTTTTTTTTATTCTATGTTAACTACTTGAATGTTTTCCCAGTGAATTTTTTTGATCCATTAATTTCAGTTTGGGCTGCTTATTAATGAGCAATTCCCACCTGGTCACCGGAGAGGTATTTTATCGCGGCTGACACAAAGCCCAGAAGGCGATTCTATAGAAAGTCACAGTCACTGATCTCTCTCCGCTCCCGGCACAGTAGTCTTCTTGTCTGAATTCCTTGCGTACATAACCTTCATTGGGGTGCATCTCAAATTCCTTTTTCGAAAGGGGTGGAGTGTAAGTCATGATATTTTAAAAACAGCAGCCTTTGGAAGGTTTAAGCGATGGTGTTTCATAAAACAGCAGATTCTTTAATAAAAATGGATGTTTAATTTCTTCCCTGTTTTGGTCTGCAGTGAGGACGTCAGATCAGCTAACATCGTTGCTGAGGAAAACGATGTGGCCTGCCTGGTCATAGATCGAGAGTGAGTACGCCGACGTCAGTGCAGGCGGGCCGCGGCCGCCTTTGAAGACTCGGCCTTCTGTTACTCCCAGGGCCATCTGTCTCCTCATTCATCACCACTCGGCAATGCTGGGCATCCCTCAGCTGCGAGTACATCCCATTCAAATTCATGGGGAGGAACGGGGCCTCTGATCTGAATCTGCCTGTGGCAAGGCAGATGCTGGCAGCTACATATTTTGTGTGCAAAGTTTGTACATAAACATCAGCGATAGACTGATTTAAATTCTTCATCTTCCAGAGAAGTAAGCTTATTAGTGCCCTTTTGGATATTTCTCCCCGGCACAATATAGTGAACAATTCCATAATTTATTTCTAAAATGCTCTAAGCAGTCAAAAAATTTTGAATAAATCCTATCTCTCTTGGATATAATATATAATACCCCTTAGTTATATGTATTTCCAGAGAAGGTTTGATTTAACATTCATAATAATTTGCAAGTGATGTGTGTTAATATTAATCTCTAAGTGTCTCAGGTTGTTTTCAGGAAAAAGTCTTACCTTGTGTCCTTCACTCATTTCAAATTGTATTGAATCTGGCCCCTTGGGTCTCTCATTAGTGAGTTGTTTGTTTATTGATTTTCTATAATAAGGGAAATTCAAATATACAAATCTAGGCCATTGTCTAGGAAATGTCTTAGTGTAGTCAAAAACATAGGGCATATGCATATGAAATATTAGCAAGAAACAGTAAAGAAGTATCAGAAGGGAGTATGTAGTGGGTTGCAGTTGAACGTAACATTCATACTTAACATCAAACTATAGAGATTTAGAACTGGAAAGAACTGTAGAACATTCAAAAGTCTTTTTATTTTGGAAAATTTCACACATAGTAAAAAGCAGACAGGGTACTATTATGGACCCCATAATGCAAGTTCAAAAACGATCAATTAACGCCTCATCTCTATCGCTTTGCCACCCCTCCCCGTCTTCTCCATACTACTTTCAAGCAAATTCCAAACATAAAATTATTTCATCTATGAATTTTAGTAGTGTCCCTAGAAGAGAAGTGTTACTTAAAATACATGACCACAATAACATTAACATACACAAACAGCATTCATTCTTTTTTATTTATTATTTGTGATTAAGAGAGGATTGACACATAACTTTACTTTCAGGTATACAACATAACGATTTGAAATACGTATATATCACAAAAGGACCATGGCAATCAGTCTAGTTATCATGCATCACACACACAGAACAATAATTCTTAATATCACTCCAAATTATTTCAATCTCTCTTGATAAGAAATGGAAGTCCCCGATCAGTAGAGTTGTCCCAGCAATGCCATCTGTGACGGAGCCCAGATTTCTTTCAGAGTTCTTTCCGCTGTGCCATTTGGCTCCCACAGCGTGTGTCCAGAAAGAGCAGCAATTACAGTGCAATAAAGTGGGCAAGGTTTTATTTTTTTTTAGGTGTGGAAATGGGGCTTAAAAATTAATAGGAATTTTTCAGGCCAATAGGAAATGTAGAAGTCACTCTGGGTGAAGTAGAACTTAAAAACAAAGGCATGGGGGCTAGACAGTGCAAAATACGTTCAGATAAAGGTAATCTTTGGATGCCAGCTCACAAAGGGAAAATATATTGGTACAGTGTTGCCCTGATAGTGCATTGTTTTGTGTGTGAGCTCATTAAAAATAAATGCATGTCCTGAATAGCATTAGCTGTTCGGTAGAATCTTATAATTGCTCTGAAATGCTGGGGCTAAAAGTGTGACACAAAGGAAGAACTCCTTTCCTTTTTCTTCACCGTAATCACACAAGCAAGTATTTATACAATATATCATGCACTCATAATCCCTGAAAAGGATGCAAGGATTTTGTAGAGTTTATATATTATTTGGAAGTTTATAATTTTAAAATGTTCCATTTACATGTGTACAGATGAGATTCTGTAGTGTACGGAGTATTGTGTTAGGCTCAATGAGACTCAAAACGTTACATAAATTTAGTCTGTGGGTGAGAGGAGCTGGATATCTGGTGTGACCAGGCTGACCTACAGCCTGCATTTCTGGATAGTTCTGGTTGCCCCAGCATGTTTGTATTGGCTCCACCTTTCACTCTGAAAAGTATTGTTTGAGTGATGAATTGTATCATCATCATAGTAATGACTAATAGACTAGGTTAAGATCCCCTAATTCTCCCACTTGACCCTCTATGCCCTTACTTCATTATTTACATTTTACTTAATTGTTCATGTAACATCTGTCTTCCCTCTCTTCTGTAAGCTTCATGGGGCCAGAAACGTTTCCTTGTTCACTGCTGTTGCAGGGCCAGCAAACGTCATAGTTCTCGGCAGACGGGGCGGGCTCCGCGTGCTGGCTGAACAAAGGGCACCGTCCTTGCAACGAAGCAGGCGACTTTGTTTTCTTCCTCCTGATGCATGGCTTTCAAGTCCACTGCAAGGAGGAGAGTTAAAGTTTCCCTGTTTTTAGGACGTAATAAGATGTGCAAAACGGCAGTAGCTCTACATGCGTGGGAGTGTGGTTGTGGCATCTCCGTCACTGGTTGTCGGGCCAGATCTCAGAGGAAGCGATTACACCTCGTGTCACACCACCAGAGCGGTTCTCGGCTGTTTGTGACAGCTAGAATGTCGTAGATGTTTAAATCTGCACTAACTCGAGTTTGCGAAGAATTTCTAGGGAACGGGGACAGCATTGTGAGCCCACATTTTAAGCATGAGATTTGTTTACAATGCTTTAATTAGTTTAACAGCGGCCAATAGTGGTGACATATAGAATAAGAAAGAGCGAAATGAAGTACAACAAGTATTTCCCTTTCACTTGAAAAGTTCAGCCACTGGAAATTTGAAATTTCATGACGATACTCGTTTCTCACTGTTCTATAGTCGATGAAGGACAGTCGACAGAGGAGGGTAGAAAAGAGTGGAGGGTAGATTTGAAGGGGAAAACGGAAAATACCCAGCATAGTATGTAAGATCTGCTTAATAATGGGAATGTAGATTGGTGGCCAGTTCAGTGTGGGTAGAGGTCTTCGGGGCTAGGCAGGCAGCGCATGGCAACTGTACAGTAATGAGACGGGTCTGGTTTATTAGCTGGAGGTGGCTGGAGGTCAGTTTTCATTCCTTTCATGTTGCTCTGCTCAGGTGCTTTAGATTCAGCCAGAAGATTAAAGCATAGTTTCTAGAAGGATACTGTTTTGCAGTAGGGAAGAGAACTACTCTAAAAATCACAAATTGAGGTAGATTGTCCAGTGTAGGGGTGGGGAAGCACTGAAAAGAAATCAAGAAAATGTATTTCACTTGGGGAAGAAGGGGATACCTTATTTCTTGTGGACAAGGCTGTGTATAAGAATTCCCGCGAACAGTGTCGTAAATAAAGTTAGATGGTGCCACCCACGTCTAATTTGTGGAGGGTGAGAGTGGTCAAGGGAAGACGTTGGCTGAGCCTCTGGGAACTACTGTGATAAAGTAAAAAAAAAAAATTAGATCTAATAATGAAGCAATGTAAAATGAGGGGCATTATCAAGGGAAAAGAAAAGTAACATTCTATCCTTGGTTTTTAAAATAAATAGCTTAATTTGATGAAGCAAAGTTAGGAAAATCTGCAACCCGTCTAACCTGTTGATTCAGTAAACAGATTATATAGCCTATTTTCTTTCCAACATCTTCTTGAGAAAAATTGTTAGTAAACCTGAACCACAAGGCAGAAAACTACTGAAAGGTTTTCTCTTCTTTGTTTTCATAAATGTGAAGAATTCATTATATAATTTCTAATAGCTATTCTACATTTTGTGACAACTTTACTGTCACCTAAATTATTGAAAAACCGTTTACAAAGCCATCAATAATCATAACTAAGTTTTCTAAGAGCTTGAGGAAACGTCAAATTACAAAAGCATTTCTGTATTTTATTCACTTAGAACATTCAACCAGACCGTTGGGACTTTTGAAGAACTCCAGAAATACCTTGAAGGGTATGTGGCCAACCTGACCCGGGATGATGAGAAAAGACATGCGAAGTGAGTGCGGCGGGGTCTTCTCCGTGGTGCCTGCCTTCTGGCAAGTGTGTGTGGTTCGCTCGGTGGTGACTGCTGCTGTGCCACCACTAGAAAACTGGGGGCAGTTCTTTTAAATTGTTCTTCCACAAGGAGATGCCACTTACCAGTAGTATGATGTGATTTTAATGTGTAAGTGGGCAGCTTCTTATTTTGGGTTCACAAATAGTAATGTGAGGAAGACATTTCCTGAGAAGGGTCCTTGGGAAGGGGATGCTTGACATTGTCTTTCAATGTCAAAAGGACATTATTCAGAAATGAAGCCTATCTTTTGCCCATGGAAATCAAGCAAGAATGCCAAGGCAGTAGAATAACCCATTCATCCTGATTCCGGGGAAAGAGCTATGGGGAGAGGCAGACGTATTTCAGAATATAAGAGAGCTATTACCCAGGGCTGTGTGTGTGTGTGCGTGTGTGTGTGCGTGCGCGCACGCGTGTGTGTAGGAAGGAGTTGGGTTGGGCTAAATATAGTGATATTTATGAATAATTTTGTGCTTAATAGAAAAACTACTTTGTAAAATTAAAAATATTTGAAAATCCTTTACAGTTTGTAGAGTAAATACTTCAGCACATATTCACCAGGTAGGACTAACAAAGCTGGAGTTGAAAGTTCTAGAAAACTCACATTTGAGTTAAATTAGAACATTCCGTGAGGACCTCCTAAGTTTTTTGCTTTTGTCTTTTATGCAAAAGGGATATATTTGCAGTTTTTATGTCTTTAAAGGCCTTTTGTAGTAAGAACAATTCATGAATATATGTATAATATAGAAGTTGGAGCAGTGTACCTTATTTAAAAGAGAAAAATGAGTATTTCCAAACAATGATACTTAGACATAAAGAAAGAAATATCTCTTTCATGTTTCACTAAGCAGTCATTCTGGTTCAGCCATGGAAAAACTTCAAAATCTGACAAAAATAGCAAAACACAGCAAAGATTCTCAGTGTGGCATTCCCCTGTATGTACAGCCAAGGGAATGACTCACCGGTTTTACTTCCTGTCATTGACTCTTTAAAACAAACCACGCACATATTTATTGACGTATACCCTAAACACTACACAGTTCAGCTCTTTTTACCTCGCATTGTTTCAGTTTGATATTTATTCATTATTGTGTGTGTCAGTTTCTTTGTATACTCTACTGTCTTCCTTCCCAGATGTAAATGAGGCCGATCCTCTAAAAGTTGAGGTAGCCTTTGTAGCCACTATGGGCAGCAACCCTGGCAGAAGTAAGACTGTTGCGTGAGTGGGATTTATGTGTGCCATGACCCTGGCCTGACTAAGGGTGTGTGTGCTACGTTTCACTTGTCTCACACAGGAGATCCATGTCTAACTGGAAGCTGTCCAAAGCGCTCTCGCTGGAGATGATTCAGCTGAAGGAGAAGGTGGCCAGATTCTCCTCATCCCCATTTCAGAACCTTGAGATTATTGCAACACTGGGCGTTGGTGGGTTCGGAAGAGTTGAGCTTGTAAGGGGTTTACGTTTCAAGCATCTGAGAGACGCCTTTTGACTTTTTCTTGTTTTATATTCCAGTGTATCTTGGACGAACATGTGAATTGTTATTGCTATCTTAAGTGTTGCTTTGAGCTGAAGTTAAGAAAGCGCGTTTTTCACTGTGCGTGTTGTATGGTGGCAGGTCTGTGCTAATAAGTCACTTGTGATGACGGAGCTGCTAGTTCAGCTTCTGTGTCACGTCCTTTTGAGAATTCTCGTCTTGGTTATAATTATCGGAGATACAACGAGTAAGCGTTCCCAGAGACTCTAACTCATTAAAACTGTGGTTTTTAGCAGGAAAATGTGTGTACACATACACTCACGGCATGTGAACTATTACTAAAGGAAAGAATGTGTCCAGTGGGAGTGTCCTAGAAATCAGATCTTATTACAGTCGCCACAACCCCACTGCCATGTGTGTATGGCTGCCACCATCCTGCCCTGGGTCTTGGGTTGCTCAAGATTTCCTATCTGGGAAAAAAGAGAAGATGACTGTAAGGGAATATGTGAAGAGCAGCCTTCTGTAGTGTTGATCAGGACAGCTGGGAACTTACGGCCTGATTTTGGCTGTCTTCTCCACATCACCACCTCTCTGAGCTTTACCACTAGCTTCCACGCAGTCACAGAGCGGTCCTGTCGGATCCAGTGCTCCGGGGAAACGGGGGGGATGGAGATCTGTGACCTTCCTGCGGACAGATGACTCTGAACCTTTGGCGGTTCCCAAGCCCTTCTTCGCCCAGCAGATTTTTAACGACTCACCGTACATTAACCCCAGGGAAGTTCACTGACACCTTCGTCTGCTGGGTGGCCTCGGGCATGAGCACATTGGAAGTGCTGCCCCGGGACTCTGGATAACACACTTCACCGCAGTCAATACTCCCTCTCCGATGGGTGGGGGCGGGGAGAAACAATTTCTTCATAAGCCAAAGAGTATTTGTCACCTTTTTTATGCCATATAGAGAGACAAGGGCAATACCCATCTGCAGTGGTATTTTTCACCAAACATCCTGGCAAAAGGATTGAGTTAGTAATGCTGGGATGTGGGGTTTTTATTTTTTTGTATAGTTAGATAATAATTGAAACAATAATTCCACCATTAATTTAAAAATGCTGCATAGTACTAATGGCAAATGTGAGAAAATGTGGGGTGAGGCCAAATCTTCAGGTTCATTACTTGCCGTATATCGTGTGCTTATGGAGTTGTAAGCCTATCTGAGTACATATCTATTAAAATGTTTTATTTCCTTTCATGGGAAAATTTTATTTGCCCATCTAAAGCAGCAGGTTCCAAAAGAACTTTCTGCACTTTGGGAAACGTCCTGTCCGTCTGCTATCCAGAAGAGTAGCTAGGGCTAGATGTGGCTGGCGAGCTTTTGCAATGTGACTAATGCAGCTGAATGTCTTATTTTAATTAACCTAAAATTAAATAACCTCATGTGACTAGTTGCTGTCCTATTGGATAGTGCAGCTATGGATTTTGATTTAATATGTTTTGTTTTGAAACTCAAAGAAGTGCATATGAGGAAAGAACCATTTTTGGCAATTCTGGTCAAAGTTCTTCATATCACACACTCAAAAGTGAATAGATTTCTAAACATTAAACCTAACTCGAGTTTGTTTTTCTTGTTCTAATGCAAATGCATTAAGACCATGTTCTAGATATGTGAACTCTTTTGGAAATTACAATGCAAGGGAAGGATGTACACTGGAATAAAAGTTAGTTCCCAGAAGGATACATGGTTAAAAGGGTACATACTGTTTAATGTGAAAGAAGTTCAACTCCTCATTGGTTAACATGTTTTAAATAGATATTGTGCATCTTTTTAATAAGTAAATTTTGAGGGATTTTCTCTTCTTGTGCAGGTTAAGGTGAAGAACGAGAATGTGGCTTTTGCTATGAAGTGTATAAGGAAAAAGCACATAGTGGACACGAAGCAGCAGGAGCACGTCTACTCAGAGAAGAGGATTCTAGAAGAGTTGTGTTCTCCCTTCATCGTGAAGTAAGTGAGCATCTGGCTCCGCAATTTAGGACTGTAGACCCTTTCGAATGTTTCCATGCCAGACACAGAAGAGTAAAAGGAGGCCCCACTCTGAGTTCTCCACCTCTGTCACAGCAATAGTACATAAAATATTAGAAGCCTGAAGTCTGGAGTCAAGAGTGCAGGATTTTTATCCTTGAGTATATCTCAGGGGACTCTGTGTGTGTGTGTAGGTGTGTGTGGGGGGAGAGAATATGAAATTGTTGTGGAATAACTTGAACTGATTATTTAATCCATACCTACTGCAGAATTTGGGAAGAAAAGAATTCATTTGAAGCTGTCAAGGGACACACTGCTGTAAAACTTCTGCAAGAAGAGGCCTTTGGGGGCGCCTGGGTGGCTCAGTGGGTTAAAGCCTCTGCTTTCGGCTCAGGTCATGATCCCAGGGTCCTGGGATCGAGCCCCGCATCAGTCTCTCTGCTCTGCGGAGAGCCTGCTTCCTCCTCTCTCTCCCTGCCTGCCTCTCTTGCCTACTTGTGGTCTCTGTCTGTCAAATAAATAAATAAAATCTTTAAAAAAAAAAAAAAAAGAAGAGGCCTGTGGGTTCATGTAATCTTCTGGGGCACCCCAGGGTGTGGTCCTAGCAGAGCTGAGATGCTGGGAGATCCGGCTTCCCGTAGTCACTACTCCTCCTTCCCCAGAGTCGGGACGAGAATTCAGTTGTTCGAGGCCACAGTTCTCCTTACTTGTGAATTCATGAGCCTGTGTTGTAGGCCAGTGGAGATGTATATTTTCATGCAGGTCTTAGCCCTAGAGTATAGTTTCGGTGGTTTCCAGGCGAGGCAGAGTGCCCTTATGGCAGGTGGAATTTGTGTTTTGGATCAAATGCCTTGAGGGAACCTTCCTGCCTATCCATAGTCCCACACCCATTTTTTTTCAACATTAAAAGAGTTGAACCCAGGCAATAGAGTTATCTAATTATTTTTATATTAATGCATTCCCAGAATGCCCCCCCCCTTCATCATTAATTCCTTAGCAAATTGTCATAAGCAGCTTCAGGACATGGCTTAGCTTTTATTCCTATTCTCATTTCCAGCTCTCTGCAAAGTGCCTGGCATAGAAGGAAATGATAATATAATAATAAATATTAATGACAACATTTATTGAGAAATTAACGTGTGCCAGACACTGTTGTAAGCAAAATATATATGTGATATATATGTTTAATATATATTTAAATATGTTACATTTATATTTATTCTACCTACTATATATGCAGATATGTAACATAGATTAAGTTAATATATAACTAACATAGAATCTAGCGAATGCATGTATTTATCGGACCTTTATGAGATAGCAGTGAGGTAATGTTGTGACTGAGCTCGAGAGCAGTAGTTAACTAGGCTGCCAGCTCAGGAACGGCCGGTCAGAGATCACGCCTGAGCGGTCTGGGTTCAGAGCCCACTCTGAGCTGCTCTGCTACATGGCTTCTGCTGTCGGCGCGTCTGGGTGCTCGGCAGGCACCCAGTGTTGCAATATGGTACCTGGCCCAGGGCCCCCTCGGGACTGAAGCTGTCATTCCTGTAGCTTCTGGGAGTGTTGTCAGCTGAGGGCTCTAGCTCGGTCCTTTCCAGGTGATCAGAGCCCCCGTGCCCGGGATCATACTCTGCTTCCAGGTACAGCCCCCATCCCACGAGGGCAGGGCTCCTTGAGGCTGAGGCTTGCATTGAAACTAGAGATGAACTCTCCTGCCGCCCAAGCGTGTCTGTGTCTTACTCCTCCTCTGGGGGCCAGGGGTTGTTCCCAGATCCACTCCCTACTGAACTTCCTGCTTATAGGTCTCTGTCTCATAGTCTTATTTTTGAGACCAACCAGAGGATATAAGACATGGGTGTGAAAGGAGCTCCTAAAAGAGACGCATCATAAAGGAGACGCAGGCAGAGGTCTCCGGGCCTGTGGAGGGAAGAGAAGCCGTATTGGGTAAGGGGACAGATGAGCTGCCGCAGTGGGCTCCTGGGCTTGGTCTTGAGGAATGGGTAACACTCTTACGGTGGAACGGAGATGAAGAAGGTGAGTCTGTGTGTAGAGGGAGGCCAGTAAGGGAAGGGGTTCCCGTGTGCAGAAGCCAGGCAGGACGAGCACTCGGTGAGGGGTCCCGTGTGGCTGGAGGCAGTTTGGAACGAGAGGAGCACGAGTATTCCAAGTGATACCGATGATGTTCTTGAGCAACTTCAAAAAGCTTTTGAAACGAGATTTTCAATAACAACCGTGTTTTTATGTGTCTTCGCAGATTGTATCGCACTTTCAAGGACGCTAAGTATGTGTACATGCTTCTGGAGGCCTGCTTAGGTGGGGAGCTGTGGAGTATACTAAGGGACAGGTAATGGAAAAGCATTATGAACACAGGCCGTGTTCTCACGTTTGGTCTCAAGGATGCTTTATTCACGATCCTTTAAAGAAACATAAAGTCATTAAGAAGTTGTCCTAAGAAAATATTATCATCTGAGAACAGAGCAATGGTGGTATTTCTTCTCTAACGTTGTACCTCTGCAAAAGACACCGTAAAAGGGCGTCGGTTATTTCCATATTAGGGATCAAAGAATCACAGCCCTCAAGAGAGAGTGAACGCTCCACAGTCCTGTGGTTAGTGCGAGGCGGGGTCGCCGGAAGCCCGGAATCTCTGCAGGGGAGATGAAGAAGGGGTGGGGCATGGCGAGGCAGGGAGCGTCCTGCAAAGATTCAGCTTTACAGAAGGGCCGGTTTCTGCCGAATCGCGGCCTCCCGTGTTTACTGAGCGCCAGCGGCGTGCAGGGCTCCCTCGTAGACAGTGTGGGGGCATTCCAGACGGGGTGAACTTTCCTAACCAAAAGGGTAAAAGGTATAAATTTTCCTCCAGTGAGTTTAGATCTTATTTGGGGAGATAAGATGATGTGCAGTTTTAAAACATTGCGTTATTGGGTATGTGAGCTAAATATGACAGAGAAGTTGCCGATTTGTAATTAAATGCCAAGTGAGTGTTGCAGGTGGTAAGTTGGGAGGAGAGGAGACATATAAAAGTGTGATGAAAGAGGGAAGACTGGACCTAACTTCTGGAGATGATCGATACTTTGGAAAGGCAGAGAAGAAGGGAAACGGACGTAATATGCAACAGAAAAGTTGAGATAGGATTATGTGTCTTTGGGTGTGTTTCACAGCAGAATTTGAGTAGAAGACAAGGTCAGCAAAAGAGGGGGTGGGAAGGTAGGTTTGCACGAGGTTATGGAGGTTAATGCCAGGCCACATATATGGAGAGTGTTACCTGGGTCTCGGTCTCTCAACCTTGGCTTCTCACCACAATCATGTGGAGAACTCTGCAAAGTGCCAGTGCTGAGCCCTGATGCCAGAGTTATGATTTGGTTCACCTTGGATGGGGTCTAGTGAATGACCTCCCCCCAGCAGTTCTAATGTGCATTCATGGTGGAGAATCCCAGACCTAGGGAAGGGGAGACCTTTGAGCATCTGAGAGGAGACAGTTGTGTCGTGTTAGAAATGTGTTGTTGGGTGGATCCGGGAGGGAAGACCAGGCAGGGTGCAGAGACTTGTGTGATACCTACAGAAACATTTGCTTCCTCCACCTTTGCTTCGGCAGGCAGGTCTGCGTAGAAACGGGAGTCGGTTCTGTCTACTGGGCACTGTGTCTCACTCTCGAAACAACACTGTTCAGGAAGTAGTAAACCCATTTTACAGATAGGGATCTGAGGCTCAGAACAGCCACACCACTTGGCTGAGGACACAGTGATGGAAGAAGCAGGAGTCAAAGCCCCTAGAAACACACCCCAAAGCCATACCCTTCCACAACTCCCTGCCACAAATCACCACCACGTTTTAATGCTGCAGTATGGAAACCCGCATGCAGTGCGGACATGGGGCCGGTCTAATACCAAGGTACCCCAAACAGGAAAGAGTTATGACCCCATTTCTGCGTGGGCTCTTGTTACATGCTATACAACAGGAAATGATCACTTGAGTCATTGTTGAGTCAAGCAATAAATTACAGAAGTCTGCTTTAAGCTCTCTGTTAAAATGGCTGCGTTCTCTCTAGAGTTTGCCATAAATATCTTAAAAAGTCTTGTTTGCTCATGTTTATATTTTACATATCCATACATGATGACGAGAAACAATTGTTGGGATGGGGACGTTTTAATTGTAGTGAAGTCCTTCTCGTTTGCCTCAAGCGTCCCCCAAGTCTCTTTACTGTCATAAGGCCCATTCGTGGGTAGTACGGAATCCTTCTTAGTTTTGGTGCCCTACAAAACACTTACATGGTGTAAAATTACTAATGCGATAACTGACACCTGGAATAGACAATGAATATGTGTGTCTCGAGTATTAAGAGGGAAAATGATCTTGTTGCAGGGGCAGCTTCGATGAAGCCACCTCCAAGTTCTGCGTCGCTTGCGTGACAGAAGCATTTGACTACCTGCACCGACTAGGTATCATCTACAGAGACCTGAAGCCAGAAAACTTAATTCTAGATGCTGAGGGTTATCTTAAGTTGGTAAGCCACATTCTGTCACTTACATTGTCGTAAGAGACATTTCTAAATACTGAAGTTGTGTCACGGTTGCAAGTTACTTTTAATTCTGGGACACCTGTTATTTTCATCATGGGGAGAGTGTATGGCCTGGGACATTGGCACCTTAATCTAGGGGGAAATGTTACAAGCACATTCTTTTTGGCCTAGGAATTTAATATTTCAGCCATATTTGTGACTGCTTGTAAGGATGCATGTAATAGAATGCCTTTAACATTGGATTTGGTTAATATTTTTGTCTAATATACTTAAACAGGTTTTAATACATTCTTACTACATACAGGGACTGGATCTAAGGCATAAGGAAGGAAGATGATAGTCTGTCTCCTGTCCCAAGATAGCTACTGTCTGTGTAGGGAGGAAAGATACACTTATGGATGTTAGTACGCTTCTTTTTTTTTTTTAAATCTTTCTAGGTGAGAATCCAGGGCTGAGAATCACAACACTAGACCAGAGGCTCCTTGAGGACAGACACTTTCCTTGTTACCCATCTTTGTAATCCTCTGAAGCCCAACACGCATCCCCTGGCAGTCACACTACCAGTCACATAAACTGCTTTCAGTGTGAATCTGGGAGAAACTGGGCAGTCACGAGGGGAGAAGCCCAGGCACTTCGGATGTCAGGAGGGGACCCATGCAGACGGGGAACTCAAGCTGAGTTTTCCTGAGTCTGTCTTGTCAGTAGGTTATAGACATGAAACCGTCTCTGAATGTAACATTTACAAAGATAGTAAAAGTTCCTCACACCAGGACTTTCATATGTGGAAATAACACCAGCTATCACTTCGCAAGTCATGTAGTAGGTTATGTGTCAAGACCTGGGCTAAGCATTTTGCAAGTAATGCGGTTGGCATTCGGGGTAGGTCTCATCATCCACGTGTTACCCTGGGTAATGTAGCTTCAGGAATTAAGCCCACTATGTGTAATTGCTAAGCGATTTCTCTCCACAGAAAGGAGTAAAATAAGTCCTTTCATGTGTCATCTGGTGAACTTCCAAGAAACATTTGATCCACTCAAGCTTTATTTCATCTGTGGAGGCAGCTTTGAGAACTGGGGAGGTACTAACACAGGGCTCAGTCGTTCCTCTCCTTCACAACTCCCTCATCGGCTGTGCCTCTTGCAGATATTTACAGATAGCTTTGGAATATTCTAGAACCAAAACCATCACAGGGGAGGCAGACTAGCCATGAGATTCATTTCTTTTTTTTTCCAGAGCTGTTTTTTAAAAATTGGATAGCATGTTTATTATACATAGCCATGGGGGTCCATAAATATCTCTCCCATCAGCCAGTGTTATCCATCCAGCTGACTCATTTGCCAACTAGCTAAACGAAGAATGACAACTAAAGCCTTTAGAGATTAAAACGTAAATGTTGAATATTTCCATTTCTAGCTATATGTCAAACTAGATAGGCTGAAATCCTCTCACTACTAAATGTCTAAAAATACTGAATGAAACATGAAAAGCAGTATTACACACGTGGCTGACTTCGTAAGACAGCACTGGGGTTCCCCTGAGGCTGGGAACCATGCTTGGACAGGAGTATAGCCTAGAACTCAAACATGCAGCTGCAGTCTTGTGGGCACCCAGCGATCTGAGATGGCCCAGAGGTCTGATTTTAGTAGCTGCACCTTGTAAGAACAGGGGACCAAGTTTTGGACCTGGGAAGTGTGAGAAGTTGAATCAGAGAATATTCCCCAAAGCCAGGAATCACACAGATGACACTCTCAGAAAAATGGAAAGCCAGAAAAAATATCTAATTTATAAAGACAGAGTACATGCAAGAAAACATGCTTTTCTCATTATTGGGCTCTTGGTAGAGAAGCAAAAGACTCTCCTTTAAGAATTCTTGGCCATAGGCTCGTCTTCATGGAGGTTGGGTGCTTAGTCTTCTAAGATGGAAAACCCCATGCAAGAATTTGAGAATGGGTTCATGTCGGTAAGATGCCCAACTTTTCAAGAATCAATGTATATATGTCTGGATGAATGAACTCTTAACTCAGGGTACGAAGAACTCCCAGGGATAAAGTTCCAGAGAACATGAGCTCACATTTAAAAACATAAGACAAAAAATATATATGAGGGGGGAAAAAGGTACCATGAGCATTATTTGGCAGGCAAATAAGTGCTTCACTATTGGAGTAATCAGATACAAAATGTAAAATAAATCCATCTAACACACCTTTTAAAAATAAGAGCGGAAATGACAAATGAGTAAGGAACAGAGGAAAAAAAATCGAATAGGTTTAGAAAAAGCTAATAAATAAAACATCTATTAAGGAATTTAGAATATAATAATTGAAATTACAGATTTAAGGAAGTTTCATTAATGCGGGAGCAGCTTCCATTGGACTAATCTTCTTGATGAGATTAATTATAATATGTACGTGAAAATATGTGGAGAGCAACAAAAAGTGGATATTTAAACCTTGAAAAAAGGAATCATGCTGTGACAAATCCACATCGCTACAGCTGTTTAAACCATTCATTTCAGGACACACCTTACTCTATAAGGCATGGAGATAAATCTTTAGTTAACATCATACCTAGCAGTGAAATATTGAATATTTTTTCCCATTAGATTGTGAACAAGGTAAGAATATTTTCTTTCCACTTTTTTTCAACATTTTAATAGAGGTCTTAGCCAATGAAATAAACCAAGAAAAATAAACGAAAGGTCAGAGATGAGAAGGGGAGACAACAATCATGTTGTCTGAAAATAAAGACAGGTAACTTCTTTACATCAGGTTGTTACCTTTACAGGTAACAACAATCATGTTGTCCGAAATAGGGCCTCGTAAAGGCCCTATTTCCATATCCCATCACATCGGGGATTAGGGTTTCAACATACAAATTTTGGAGAGACACAAACATGCAGTCCATAATAATTGGACTTCATCAAAATTAAAAACTTATGGTAATTAAAATACATTAGGGAAATGAATTGTCATGCCATCGACTGGAAGAAAATACGTGCAATACATATTTATATGACAAAAGGCTTGACTGTATTGGGAAATACATAACTCCTACAGTTCAATAAAAAGAAAACCCAATTTAAAAAAATGGTCAAAGGCCTTCAAAAATCACTTCACAAAAGAAGGCATAGGAATGATTATTAAGACATACCAGACATCATCAAGGAAAGGCAGAGTAAAACCACAAAGGGGAACCATTTTATAGCCACTGAAATGACAATTTAAAAGACTGGCAATACCAAGGGTTGGTGAGGACTTTCTCCCAAATTCCTAGGGGAGAAAGAAAACTGTTTAAAGAACAGTCTGTCCGTTTTATATTGAGCCAAACATACGGCTAATCTGTGACAAAAATTCAACTTCCAGGGAGAAACTTCACTCCTTAGTATTTGTTTAGGAAAACTGAAATCCTGTCTTCCAAAATCTTGGGCAAGAATGTTCATTACAGGGACGCCTGGGGGGCAGTCAGTTAAGTGTCTGCCTTCGGCTGGGGTCATGATCCCAGGGTCCTGGGATCGAGTCCCGCATCGGGCTCCCGGCTCAGTGGGGAGCCTGCTTCTCCCTCTGCCTCTGCTGCCTCCTCTGCTTGTGCTCTCGCGCGCTCTCCCTGTCAAATAAAAATCTTAAAAAAAAAAAAAAAAAGAATGTTCCTCACAGCTTTATTGCTAAAAGTCCCCAAATCAGAAACAGCCAAAATATCCGTCAGCATCAAATGTGGGAGCGCGGCGGCAGTACGTCGGCAACGGATTGCTGCTCCGCGGCAGAAAGGCACGGACGGCCGCGAGCACCAGTGCGTGAACTTTAAAAATTGTGTCGAGCGGAAGCAGCCAGATACAAGAGTGTCTGCTGTGTGATTACGTTTGTCGCCCTTCTAGAAGCCCCGATAGAAATCAAAACAGTGGTTGCTTGTGGGAGAGCCGTTCGACTGGAAAGGGGCTCGAGGGGACCTGCTGAGAGAACGAGTGTGTCCCTGTCTTGACTCTGTGGTAATTTGGTCACGTGTATAATCTGCTTCAAAACTCAGTGAACTGTATGCCAAAATGGATGCATATCATTGTGTATAAATGACACATCAATCCGAAAAGTGTGACAGGTTCAATGTCGGAGGAGTCACAAGTAAAATCAGTTCACCAAGCGAGAAATTTAATTTCCACAGAGTGTCGCATAGAGACACACAAAAAAAGATGAAAAAATAAAAAGAGACCAGAGTGAGAAGTTCTTAAAATTATACATTGGAGTCCAAGATAAAAATAATAATAGAAAGTCAGGGAAAAGCAGTATTTAAAGAAACAGCAGCTGAAAATTTGGGAGGAATTACAAGAAACAGCAACCATCAGGTAGAGGGACCCCAACAAATCCTGTCTGGGACAAATTGTATTTGCTGTGGCTCCTATCTTTGGGTAACAAATCACTCTGAAATGTAACGTCTAGAACAAGAGTCATTCGTGATCTCTCACAGTTTCTGTGGGTCAGAATTCGGGGAGTGGTTCAGCTGGGTGGTTCTGACCCGAGGTGTCCCATGTCTTTTCAGTTAGATGTTGGCTAGGGCTTGTCTGGACTTTGACCAGGGCATCCATATCCAAAGTCACTTACTCGTCAGGCTGGGAAGTGGATGCTGGCGTTATCTGGGGGCATCGTGGGCCTCTTTAGAGGTCGGACGTTGGCTTCCCTCAGAAGGCGTCATCCAAGAAGACGCTACAGGGCCTTTTAGGACCTACTCTCAGAGTCACATCTCAGCACTTCCAGTATGTTCCGTTGGTCCCATAGGGCCAGCCCTGATTTTCTGTGAGATTCATTGTGGGAGGGGACAACAAAAACAGAGTATGAAAAGCTATCAAGGACAAAAGACAGTTTACGTGGAAAGGAGCAAAACTTAGGCTTTCGGATGATGTCACAATAGCAACCAGAGAATCCAGAAGCAGTGGAGGAGTATTTTTAAAATTCTGACAGAAAATAACTACTAAACTTGAATTGTACATCCAGGGAAACTACCTTTCAACAGAGTGGAAATAAGGGCGTTTTCAAACCAGGATGAAGGGGGTTTACCACCTTCACAGGGAGGATGAGCTTAAGGGAGTTGAAAAGTGATCCCTGGTGACGGATCCAAGATGCAACCTTAGGAAGATGGAAAACAGGTTAGATGTGTTCGCACGACGGTGTAGAGGACTCACGCTCACTCTGCTGGCTGGTAGTGAGAACGAGGAAACGCTAAGTAACAGCAGCACGAAAACCAGGAGTCGGTACAATTGGAGTTAAAGTAGGAGAAATGCTGGTCATCCTCAAGGGAGGCAGCAAGAGAGAAACAGAAAACCCAGGAACCAGAGGGAGAGAGCTCGCACCGGGAGCAGAAAGCAACCTGACATGTGTAGACAGCTCTCCGGATCACAACCGAAGACTGTCAAGCAGATTTAGAAGGTGAAGTCAGCCGTACGGTGTTTATAAGAGACGGACCTGAAGGCACGAGGCTGCAGAAAGGTGCAAGTGGAAAGGACAGAAGAAAATACGCCTGGAAATAGTCAACCAGTTGAAATGCAGGTTTCATTATGAGGGAAGGGGGGTTGCTGGCTATAAAAAAAAGTTTATCCTTTGTTGGCTAAAGATTCATTTTGCCAAGATGATATAAAAATCCTGATCTTTTATTTACCTACTAAAATGTTTCAAAAATAAGCAGAATTCAAAAGAAGTAATAAGGAGAAACGAACCACTGTCGGGAATTTTAATACTCCGCTCTCAGAAACCGATGGCGCATTCAGACCGAAAAGCACGACAGCTTTCGAAGATGTGCACAACACAATTAATAAACTTGATCTAATGAGCTTATAGAATATGGTTCCCAGGAGTGGAAGAGTATGAATTAACAAAATGTGATCATCCATTAGGGCCATTAAGCAAGTTTCGGTAAATATGAAAAACAGAATTGGGTCGCCGGCTGGCAGCCCGGCCGAGCGGCTCCCCGGACAGTCCCTGAGGGGATTGCATAAGGATGGGGGTGGCGGAGAATGCACACCTGGGTGATGACACCGGGCTGTCCAGCCTTGGACATTAAGTCTTCAAGGATGAAAGCCTCCGTGTAAGGCTGAACTTGGCCTCATTCCCCAGTTTTGATTAAATGGTGTTTTTTTCCTTCCTATATCACTTCTTGGAGTATCTGTGAGGGATCAGATATTTAAGGACAGAAAGAAAGGACAGTGTTTGTTTGTTTGTTTACCAGCAAAGCGTGGCCAGTGAAAGCTTGGGGGAAAAGACCCAAGTCAGAGAAAGGTCTGGGTTTTGGAAGTGTCCCTCTAGAGGCTGTAAACATGTGCCTCTCTGTGATAATGACTGAGGATGAGTTTGCAGTGTGGGGCGAAGACCTCATTCTACTCTTTTCCCCCAATTCACAATTGAGAGGGCCAGCCAGATTTGTGTTCAGGTGAGCCCTCGCTGGTCCAAGCTGTCTCTATCAGTAAAACCCCTGAGAGGAGATCAAGGATTAGCAGATATTACTAAAAGAACATCACATCGCCATCTCTCACCTGCCCATCCAATAATTTCCTGAATCTTTCTCCACTTTCAAGGCCAAGAAAAACTGATGTAGGCAATAATGATTAAAAGTCTTTCAGTTGGTTATCATGAATGAATCAAGGACAATAATAAGACGTAGGACAGTAAGGAGTTTAAAGAAAAATCCGTCTTGTTCTCAGCCTGAGCAGAATTCGTGTTGTAGTTTCCTTTCTTGGGTTTGCTCAGCAGAAAACTTGGTAGCAATCCAAGAAATCAATAAACATTCTATATGGTCATGCTCTTAACTCATCACTCATCAATAAATGTTCTGTATGGTTGTGCTATGAACTCACATGAGTAATCTTCTCATGTGGTCATAGAGGAACTTAACCCTATAGTGAGCATTATATAAGAAAATACAATGTAGGACATATTAGAAGTTGATATTGTTGCCTGCTTCTTTATGACCTATCTTCCCCCCTGTGCCAATAGCCCCATGAGGGCAGGAACCATGCTATGGTGTTTACTGCCAGACTTAGAACTTTGCTTTGCATATAAGAATGAATCAAAGGTCAGAGGGGCAACTTCCAGCTCGCTCTACTTGGGATTCATCTCTCGTTCTCATTCTTCCTCTTCCCCTCCCCCTACTCATGCACTTTCTCCTTCTCAATCTCTGAAATAAGTCTTTAAGAAAAGAAAATGGAAGGATCCTGAATCTCTGACCCACTGCTTAGAGCTCCCCCTGCTACTCAAGAAAATTCATTTTGAGAAGTAAATTAATGTAGGACTTAAGCATTTATACTTTCTTAGATATGTTTGTTCAACAGTAGCTCTAGCATAACCCTAAATCAGAAAGATGTACGAGGTTTCAAAATAGCATGACTCAACATCACAAAGATATGAATAGTCTCCAAAATCACATACCGATTAGATACACCTCGGTGGAATTCCAGCAAAGCTTTTCATGAAGTTTGGCAAACCGATTCTTAAGTTTGTATAGACTAACCAAGGGCCAAGAATAGCCAAGACATTTCTGAAGGCAAACAAGAAGAGGGTGGGAGGAACTTCTCTTAGATATCAGAATGATAATGCTGTCCTTCAAACTAATTACTAATGCGGAGGGAATGCAAATTAAAACCGCAGTGATTTAATCCTTACAAATGTCAAAAATAAACGTTGCTATCCCTAGAGGATCGTAAGGACGTAGGGCCACCAACTGGAACTCTGCATTGTTGCTGGGGAAGGGTGAGGTGGGCAGTAGGGCAGTATGATCCCTCATGAAAGTAATTTGATGATGTGTAGTAAAATTGAAGACATCACATCTTTGATCTTGTAATTCTACCATCTTACATGGACCGCTGCTAGGTAACGTGGAAAACAATATTAATAGAAACATTTTTGTGGTAGCACACTATCAGATACAAGGCGAATGTCCATCAATAGCAGAATGGGTCCCCAAATCATTGCAGGTTATTCAGTGCTGTATGATACAGCAGCGAAAATAAATGTGCTCCAATAGCAATTAAATTCACAAAGATAATTTTAAATGAAATTAGGCAGTTTGCCCAAGAATAGATGTAAGATGTATCTAAAGTTTTTAAAAACAAGAACTTATTTTACTTAAGGGTCTGAAGTACGTGGTAAAATTAGAAAGGAATGCGAGTACCCGACAAACACCAACGTCAGGGGAGCGGTGACGTCTTGGCAATGGGCAGTGGGACGCCGGGGGAGGAACACACAGGGCTTCTGCACCGACTGCTCGTTAACCTGGTGGTGGCTATGGGGTTCGGCTTTTCTGCTCAGGCTGTATAACCTGCATACAGGTCACGTTATATGTTTCAAGCTTTTTCTCACTTAACCAATGAAATTATCATCTCCCACTATATTCTTTCTGCCAGACCCTTCTTAGTTGTACTTATTAAGTGGCGATTAAGCTTTTCCCACCAATGTGCTGAATATATGTTGCTTCTTTACTCTTAAAAATCTTCTACATCCTTGTCAATTTATGTATAACGGGAAGGTTCCTTTCGGAGCCTGGTTCGAGCCTTACCTCAAGTATCCACGGCCTTCCTAGAATTTCATTTTCTGCTCTTTAACATCGGGATAACCGTCCCTCGCTCCCCAAGCTATTGTGAAGATCATACATATACATGTACATGTGCATTTGCATATCTTATTGAAACTGGTGTGAACAGTTATCTCTTCATTCAGATTTTTCTCACCAGACAGGTGTGGAACATCTGCTGTGTCCAGATGCTCTTGGAGTTACAAAGTGAATAGGATATACTACGGCTTCTCCTCAAGGAGCTAGAGTTCCTCACACGACTGTAGGATATTGTCTCAAGGACGTAACTGTGGGATAGAAACAGTGTTAAAGCACCTTGGAGGAGAAAGGAACTGGTTCATAAATTCAAGGCAGGCTTCAAAGAGGAGGTGGCCTAGGAGATAAGCCTCCAGAGATTTTTGGGTCTGAGCTCCCCTTCAGCTTGCTCCCTTTCTAGTAAACGCACTGAGAATTCGGGGTGAGTCACCACTCCCCCATGCAGAGTGGGTTGTTGCCGTGAAAGACGCATGCCTTAGCCTCCCTCATTCCGCTCCCACCCCGTGGAAGCCGTCCACCGCTGCCTGTTTGGGTGGATGGACTTCCGTATCGCAAGGACATGAAATCGTCTTTGGTCGCTGCAGACAGGATAAATGGATTCCACTGTACCCTTGTCTAGACTTGGGTAAAGTAGGTGCCCTGAAAATCCCATATAAACATTTTTTGGAAAGTTATGTCCCCATGAATCATTTGGCTTAATTAGACTGGTCATTTTGTATCCACTTTTTATGTGACCAAGAGAACCAGTAGCTGACAAATTTCCTGGCCCAGAGAGAAACTTCTGGGAAAAAGCTAATACTGACTGGACACAGGCTCCAGAAAGCCACATGCTAATTTTTCTATTTCTGAATGATGCAACCACCGCTGCAGATTTAGAAGCACCTTAAAACCTTCTAGTTCATTAAGATTTTTGGAGATTTAATGGATTTAAGTTCTCGGCATCATGTAAGCCGACTTTCATAATGGAAATTTGATAGAGGCAAGAGAAAGCCTGTGTGTAGCTTCTCTGGATATTCTTGAAAGATCCGTTTTGTGAGTAGAATTTTTTAAAAAGTGTGGGTCTGTTTTCTTGCGTTCTAGAATGATCCTTTAAAACTAGTCAGGTCATGTATAACCTTCTCTCAATCCTCTAATGGCCTCTTAGACCAAAAAAAAAAAAAAAGTTCTGCAGTTCTTTCTGGGGTTACCAGGCCAATACAAACTCTGCCCTCACTTCCTGTCTGTCTTCCCCGCACACGCAGTGGCCCAGCCACACTGGCCTTCGTGCCCATCCTTGAACTTACCACACGCGTTCCCGAAGGCAAGGGCCTTTGCGCTGCTTTTTCTCTGTCGGAATCATTCTTGCTCAGATTTTTATGAGCCTTTTTCTTATTTCAGGCAGATTCCTGCTGAAATCTTCTCAAATGCTACCTCCTCAGAGAGCCTTTTCCTGGTCACCCTACTTAAAGTAAAATTCTGGGGCGCCTGGGTGGCTCGGTGGGTTAAAGCCTCTGCCTTCGGCTCAGGTCATGATGTCAGGGTCCTGGGATTGAGCCCCGCATCGGGCTCTCTGCTCAGCAGGGAGCCTGCTTCCTCCTCTCTCTCTGCCTCTCTCTCTGCTTACTTGTGATCTCTCTGTCTGTTAAATAAATAAAATCTTTAAAAAAAATAAAGTAAAATTCCTATTGATCTCCATACCTCACTCTGCCATATGTTTCTTCGTAACGTAGGTCACTGTCTGGCATTATTATATATGATCTTCTATTTTCATGCTTGTTCTCAGATGCCATCTCTGAGAGGACTGGGGCTCTTTCTGTATCCTGGTGCTTGGTACATACTGGTCTTCTGTAGATACTCAGCGAGTGAAGGAAAGAAGGAAGGAAGGAACTTACATCTCTGTTGCCTAGAGAGGTTTAAAAAGACTTGAGCTTTGTGGTGGAATCCATGGTGGTATAAGACGGAGGTGGTGGGAATAGTTATAGAAAATACACAGAACTTGACATCAGAAGATCTGAGGCCTTTTCAATTAAGCATGTGACGTTAAATAGGTCTGAGTGTTAATTTCCTCCAACCAGATGGGTTAGACTAAAGTTGATAAGATCAAAGAAAAGTGGTAAGTTCCCCAAAATCTTAAAATCTTAATATAATTATGCTCATCTGTGTGGGTCAGTATTCAAATACTACAAAAGCAAAACCAGCTATTCAAATTAAAATTCACCATTTTCAGAGCTGGAAAAACTCTCTAAAACATCTAATGAACACAGTCATTTTTAAAAGGAAAACTTAAATGTTATGAAAAGAATGTATTGAAAGGCCATTATAAAACCACAAACGAATACCTCCATATGTGCATACACACAAATGCAATTATAAACATTGCTTTCTTGTCTCTTAAATTTCAGTCTTTATAAAATTAGCTAGGATTTTCATATTGGTTCCTTCTCTGAGGAATAAGTAGATAAGCTAATCTCAGCTGGTTACAGATTTTAATTTCCTAGTATCCCCAGCCATCCCTTAGATAAAATCTTTATGAGTCATTTTGTATAGATAAAAGAAAATGGTAAAATTCCACTTCAAATTAGGCTGTTTAAATTTCCTTTTTCTAATAAGAAAATCCTTGCTGTTACATGATAAATACTAAAAAGTATTACTGAAATGCTAAATTTCTAAGAGATTTATTTAAGGTAACACAAAGACTTTAAATATTAGTGTTTGAATAAATAAAGCAGGGCTGGATTTTATAGTTCATTGACATACTCTTTCAGATGAGGGCCTATTTTGATATGTTAACCTTATTTGTTGTTTTTTTACTCAATATTATTGCCATTTTATTGCAATAGTCCATGTGCGTGATGAAACCATGAAACACGTGCATGTTGAGGCTGAGGTATAATTTGTGTGTTTACCCCGGGGAGGTGAGGGGGGCCCTATTAGAATTCCCGCACGTACTGGAGATGAAAAGTACCTGCCGAACAGCATCTGTGGACAGAACCCCGCTGTCTGTCTTGCGGGGCGAACGTCAGCCGCGCACACTGCCTCCATCCAGCGAGCGGGTCTTCCTGTCACTCTGGCCTTCTTGCCCCTTTCTACTCTGAGCACGAGGCTGGTTCACTGAATAGAGTCTCAGAGAAGTGGAGGGACCTACTCTGCATGGACGGGGGAGGGTGGCGCCGATTCAGTACCCCGGAGAGTTCCTCATCCTGAGTCAGGGCCTAGTTGAGGTGTCACCTCCTAATGACATGTTCCGCAGCGATCTTCTCTCGCATGTTCCAGAAGGGCATGGTTTTTGGCCCTCTGCATCGTCTTCCACTCGGTCATGTATCACTTGAAGCAGTATTGACCGCATATGTGTAAGTATTCCCAGCACTCTGGGTTTCTCCAGGCAGCTCTATCTCTGTAAGCCTAGCACAGAGCCTGGCCGGTGGTGGAGGCTGACTGTCTTTTCAGGACAAGTAAGTTCATGCAGGGGCTATTCGCCACTGACTTGCCCAAGAAGGACTCCAAGTGTCCACGGTCTGGCCCAAGTTGAGAAGAGGTGATCCTGGCTTTTTCTTTGGAAAGCCAGAATGTCAAGGGTGCAGACATGGCACATCGTGGTTTTTAAAGATGGATCCGACTTTTAAGACTCCCTTTCTCTCAACAATGGTCTCTTTCCCAGACTCTCAAATTTGCTATTGCTTTTCTTTTATGACGGAGCTTAAAGGGCACCAGGGTCGATCTTCTCCCCTTTCTCTCCTCTCCCTAATGAGTGCCACCATTGATTAGAACATTGTCTGCTTGCTCTGAGCTTTACATATGTTGTAATGGCCTATGCCTGCTAGCCATTCCTCTCCTCTTTTAGGGGTCATGGGCATAGAAGTGTGTACGTGAGAACTTGCTCCAGTATAACTAGATTTGTACCTGGTCCTGCAAAAGAATAAATGAGAGGGTCAGTGGTGTGTGTGTGTATATGTGTGTGAAGGGGAGGGTGGAGGTGTAGACAGCAGGTAGGAGAAGTTAGAGGGAGATGTAAAGAAGAACATGAATTTATGGTCCCTGAAAATGTCTTTGACATCCTTTTCCAGGTTGACTTTGGATTTGCTAAGAAAATAGGATCTGGACAGAAGACATGGACATTCTGCGGAACTCCAGAGTACGTAGCTCCCGAAGTCATTCTCAACAAAGGACATGACTTCAGTGTGGATTTTTGGTCTCTGGGGATTCTGGTGTACGAGCTCCTAACGGGCAAGTAAGTCACCTTCAAGTTCACAGAAGTGCCAAAATAATTTACTGATGATTAAAAAATATATAATTTAAGAGTTTAACATTTTAGAATGTTTTTGATTACGTGTGATGCCTTTTCCCCTTTGTCTATTCTGCATATAACACGCTTGCTGGTTAGTACCATGGAGAAAACATTTGGGAATGTACAGGAGAGACGTACAGAATTGCTGTGGTTTACCTACAATGTCAGGGCCTGTTGCTACAGATGACCTGTTCACTGTGTGAAGGTTTGGTAATTCTGTTATGAGAATTAGGAGAGGAATTGAGGCTGCAGGCTGTTTTTGTTTCCTCTCATATATATTTTTGGTAATCGAGAAAATTATAATCATGTTTCAGTTAAATCCATTAAACAATGAAATTGAGTTTAGCCCCGTTCTTCCCTTTTTCCAATAAGTCACTAACCAGAAAAGCTAAGAAAAGGAACATTGCTGGATCTAAATTTTAACCGCCTTGTCAGCGGCTTTCCAGAGGTGCTAATGAGCAGAGACCAGACTCGGCAGGAGGCTTAGCATCCTATCCAAATTGAATTGTCGCTCCTGGAGGGATTAAAGGGCTGTATTAATGAATCCGAATCCGGGGCCCCAGATATTCAACGTGCGTGCACTCACACACACATGCACAAGCATTTACACCCACACACATACGCGGGCCCTCTGCGATCTTACCTCGGACCGTGAAGCGCTTTTCACACTATAAAGCTCTCACATGTGTATTCTCTAGTTTCGTTTTCACGGATCTGTGTGGAAGTTAAAGAAGAGTTTTTGTTATTTTATGACTTCAGTGTTCTGGATTAGACAGGACAGAGAGCTACCTGCTTAAGATCAGGGATTTGGTCCCAGATCTTCTAACCCTAAATATGACACACTTTCCGTTATATGCTTATGCCTTACAATGTGCGTTTTTAATATAATGTGTGGATACCCCCATGGGATACAGTTCAGTTTTCTCCTCCGTTTCTCATCAGCTGATTTGATCATCCTTACAAACCTCTATAAGCAGATATTCTCAGATTTTCAGAGGATTTGCATATGGAGTGGCATCTCAAATACTGGAATGAGCCCTTCGATGGGCTTCAAGTCTCAACACATACTTAGAAAGAATTTCATAAAAACTTGAATTTTTACACTACAAATTTATTTTTTTAAAAGATTTTATTCATTTAGTTGATAGAGAGAGAGAGATCACAAGTAGGCAGAGCAGCAGGCAGAGAGAGAGGGGGAAGCAGGCTCTACACTGAGCAGAGAGCCCGATGCGGGGCTCCATCCCAGGACCCTGAGATCATGACCTGAGCTGAAGGCGGAGGCTTAACCCACTGAGCCACCCATCCGCCCCTACACTACCAATTTCTAATGTGAGATTTTGTGTGGCTATATTGGACTTCCTTGTCCACATGCATTGAGCAAACAAATATGAAGGATTATTTTATATTATCTGTATTCATTTTCAAATAGTCATTGCTTAAGATTTTGAAGGAAAGAAGAGAAAATTTTCCAGAATGTCATTCAGAGAGAAAATTGCTTATATTCTTGGGACACAAGGAGTTCTATTTCAAGAATTTGTTCCTCCATCCCTGAGAAATTTGTCAGCTGCATTTCTAAGGAATATATGGTGGTTCCTGTAGGTTGCTAGGGAATATACAACTCAGTATTTATCAGCTGGGATAAGTTTCTACAAGGAATAAGGAAATAAAGTGAGGGAATAGAAAGGAGAGATCCCCAATAACTTGGGGTCTGTTAAAGTGGCTTTGAGCTGTCAAGAAGTTAAGGAATTGTTCCTATAAAGGTTTTCAGGGTAGGGCATGAGAAAAGTTAATTTTCAATGCCCTGAACTCTAGAGTCAGGAGGTAAATGCAAATGAGAAAAAAGAACTAAGACACGACACAACGTAACTGTAAATGTAGATGTATGGAAAATATAGCAGTGTTTTTGTTTCATACCTCATTTTCTTATTTCCCCCATGTCTTATTTTCTTTACAAGCAAGACAGAGATTGTTGCAAAGTTGTCTCACCAACCTTATTTCAAGTTTATTCCCGAGTGGGAACTCAGTAGCAAAGCGTCTCATGCACGGCCAGGATATACCCGAGTGTTCATGAAAGTCATCTTCAGTTTGCAAAAATTAAATGACACAATAGAATAAAGTGTTTTTAATAGCAAAGCGTGTGGGTTAAAACATTATCCAAATTCAGTGGTCAACGCCCAGTGCGTTCTGACTCACCTTAGCAACGCTTCCCCTGAAGTACTCTCTTCACATGCCTTCAGACCTCCCTCTCTCTTGTCTCTTTTCCCACCCTAATGGCTCCATCTCTGTTTTCATTGCCAGATCCTTCTTATCCTCCTGACGTCTCCACATTGGGCCACTTCAGTCCTTGATCTCCTTCCCCTCTACTCTCTCTTGGGCTGATATCATCAAGTCCAATGCCAGCAATCCCATCTGATGATGCCCCACAGTCAGACCTCCAGCTCTGACGTCTTCCTGAACGCCAGATTCACAAACTCAGCTGTCTGCGTGGACATTTAAACCCCAACTCTATTTGGACATTTCATAACCTGCTCCGTACCTTAGGACTCCCAGTTTCAGCCCCATGCCAGCCTCCTTCTCTGGGAAAGCTGTAGCTCCATTCCAGAAGTGAAAACACTCCCGCATTGTTCCTGAATCCTTTCTTGCTCGACATGCCACCTTCACCCCACTGACAAACCCCATTAGCTTTACCATCTAAATAGATCCAGGAGCCAACCCCATCTCACCACCTTCCCTTCTACCATCCTTGTTCAGGCCACCAGGACTCCCTACCCCCTGCTAGACCGTCACAGGCCACTTTTGACACGTTTTTAAAAAACGCTTACTCTGACTGCTGTCAACGCCATCAGACTCAGGGCACATTCCTGGGCCTCTAGCTTCACACGATATGGCCCTCATTGCTTCTACCCGTCTCCAGCTTCCTTACTGCCCCCCAGCAACCCAGACCTCCTCACTTTTTCCAGAATACCGGCGCCACTCCCGCCTCACGGCCCCGGTACTTGCTGTCCTTGCGTCTTTTGCTGGTAGGTGACTGCGTGGCTCATTCCCGGCGTCGCTTCCTTGATGTCACCGCTCAGTTATCAGCTTATGACAGAGGCTTTTCCCCTCGTCCGGGTTGCAGAAAACCACACCTCCCTCTGTCACTCCGTCCACTCCTTTATTTTTCGTTTTAGCGATTATCACCAGCTGACAAATTACTTGTATGTGTGTGTGTGTCCTTTGTTAGGTGCTACGGAACCAGTGCAACTATGTTCTAGCGTATATCCAGATTTTTTAATACAACGACTAATGAGAAAGGAGGAGGGAGGAAGGGGAAAAAAGGTACGAAGGTCACTTGTAAATGTGTCTGACACGTTGGTCCTAGTGTCCTGTTTGGGTTTCCTCCAGCCCTCCCTTTTCTGGGACCGACCAGATGATGACCTACAATTTGATTCTCAAAGGAATTGAGAAAATGGACTTTCCCAGAAAGATCACAAGAAGACCTGAGGACTTGATCCGGAGGCTTTGCAGGTGAGAATGAAAATTAACCCCAGTTCTTGGGGGTGTGTGAAGCCTTCTCATCTCTGTGTCCGCACAATTCAAAATTAGGCGTGCGTTTACTTTTTGTACTTTTCGTGCAACTAAATGGTATTCAAAGAAAATAACTTCTTCATTAGGAGTTTGAGTTTACTTCATGTTACAGAACCACAGTACTTACAGTTTAAAAGAGCTCGACATTTATCAGCTTCTCTTTGGGAATCATCTTTATGTGTATTAGGGCAAAAAGAACATTAGCTTAATAAAGGAGTCATTAATTTACAACCTTGTTATTTTGAGAGAAAACGAATGGTGGTGATAAAGTGTCACTACTTACCCTCTGTCTGTCTTCAGTTTAAAAAGCAGTACATCTCTGGCCTTATTTTAAATCATTCCTAATTTCTATTTACCCTTCAAAATAATATATTAGAGAACGGAAGACTTTTGGAATTTGTGTTTAAACTTTACTTTGTCACTGTTTTCTTTTTTTTTTCTTTTGCACATTTGAACTTTTTTTTTAAGAAAGCATTAGCATTTAGTAAATTTAGAACATGAAACCTAGTTGTGGGTTGCCAGCAAATCTCTGCATGTTTCTAAGATTCCAGCTCAGATGTAAATGATTCTCTAAAGCCTTCTCTGTTTTCCTCAGCAAAGTTGATAAGATAGCATCCTTCTTCCTAGCTCATTTAAAACACCGGTGTGTGTGTGTGTGTGTGTGTACATACATGCACACACACTGGAGAGAGCCATGTGATTTTCATTTCCCTATACTCAGCCTCTAAGTCTATGAATATTGTTGAATAAATGAGCACATTAAAAATGTTTAATTTAAAATTCACTGAAGCATAATTATTATGAATTGCCTGACAAAAAATTTTTTATTTTAGGCAAAATCCAACAGAAAGACTTGGAAATCTGAAGAATGGAATCAATGACATTAAGAAACACAGGTACGTAGCCCAGAAAAAAACAGAAATTTATAGAAAAACGTACTTGATGCTTACCTTATAAATCACAAGGGCCCCTTTACAGATATTCAGTTTTTCCTTTTTGGAGTTATTTTTAATTTGTTTTTACTAGGTGTGGTTACAATAATCAGTCTCAAGGTGATTTCTCTAATGCTGAAAATTCCATCAAGAACAGATGAAATTCTAAAACAAGTGACAAAATCACGTCTTTAAGTTAGAGTGACTTAGCTTTTTATATTTTGCTATTTTTATTTTTATGTTTATTTTTTAAGTAGGTTCTACACTGGGTGTGGAGCTCAACACAGGGCTCAGACTCACAACCCTGAGATCAAGACCTGACTGAGGTCAAGGGTTGGACGCTCAACCAACTGAGCCACCCAGGAACCCCTTATTATGTTTAAAAATATCAACTTGAATTCTTTGAGGAATTAAGTTCAAATTTTGACGTGTTTTGGTGATTAAAGCACAATATAGTTGCCGTTGTCAATGCTAAAGAGAAATTAACTGTTAAACAGAATTCTGTTTCAGTTCTAGCTAATAATACATATTTATTTTAAGTGTAATACTCTTTTGACTAGCTTTCTCAATTTTGAAGACTAGTATTGTATTTTACGTTTGGGGTAAAGTACGTTGATTTCCACGAAGCCTCAAACAAAGTTTAGGTTTATACAATAATCTAACATGCGTCTTTGCAGTTCTGTGAGATTCTGAAACCGGCCTTTAGAGCCAGTGATGACTTCTGTGAATTATCCTCTTTGATTCGGTTTTCATACATGGACTTCGAGCCTTTCAGATTTTCTTTTTAATTAATTATTTATTTATTTAACACAGGGAGAGATGGAGAGAGGGGGAGACAGAAAGAGCACAAGCAGGGGGAGGGATCAGCAGGCAGAGGGAGAGGAGGAAGCAGGCTCCCCAGTGAGCAGGAGCCCGATGCGGGGCTCGATCCCAGGACCCTGGACCATGACCTGAGCTGAGGCAGACACTTAATGAACTGAGCCACCCAAGCGCCCCCAAGCCTTTCAGATTTTTAAAACGACTGATGCCTAGCTAAATCCGGCAGTCCTCAAAATGTTTTAATTTTGCTCGGGATATACAAAAAATATCACTGACTGATAGTACTATTGGTAATAGAAAAACTAAATTGGAGAATTTCATCCTTGACAACCTGTGAACACACTGAATTATTTATGTTCAGAAATGAAAATACCTTTCAGTATTTCACTCCTATCTGGATGTTTTCTGCAGAAGAATCTGAGACACAGAACAGTGTGGACATAAAGGGGGAGAAGCTTCTGAATAGAAACACTATTCATTTTGCTTCACACAGTGGTACAGCTTAAAAAAAAAAAATCCCCAGGCTGCCAGCCCTGCTCTATCTATTCATGAACTTCCTTGAAATAAAGCCATGAATTCAACATTGTAAATTCATATTGGGCTTTGCCTTAGGGTGTGTCAGGAGAGAGGGAGGACGATAGAGACAGACGCATCTGCGTTTCGTAGACATCGAAATGCTTGGAGTATTTCTGTTCGCCTTCAATGTGAAGCTCATTATTTGTCTTAGATTCCAATTTATCTCTCTTTCTCCATGTTGTTACCACAATTTCTTTTCTTTTTATAAAAATGACACATAAACACACTATTCAAATGATACTGAGCAAACAAGTGTCCCGTCTGCTAAAGTCCTTCCTCCAATGCATTTTTCTCCTCTCGCTCATTAAGGAAGCATCTGCACATTTTGCTCTGGGGTGGTTAGATTAACATGCTCTGGTTTTATCTTTTCTTTCTTATTTACCTGAGACTCATTTAAATGTAGCTGTCAAATTGTGATTGGGTGCACTGCGAATTGATGCTAAAGGATTTTCTCACCTCAGCAGGGTAATGAAGAATTTTGAATTTCCTTCCTTGCAGGGATTAATTTACCCACTCTTCTTTTTTTCTCTCCATTTTGTTTTATTTTTTTTCAGTGTTCCAAAATTTATTGTTTATGCACCACACCCACTGCTCCATGCAATCCGTGCCTTCCTTGGTACCCACCACCGGGCTCACCCAACCCCCCACCCTCCTCCCCTCCAAAACCCTCAGATTGTTTTGCAGAGTCCACAGTCTCTCATGGTTCATCTCCCCCTCCGATTTCCCTCAACTCCCTTCTCCTCTCCATCTCCCCATGTCCTCCGTGTTATTCCTTACGCTCCACAAGTAAGTGAAGCCATATCATAATTGAGTCTTTCTGCTTGACTTATTTCACTCAACATAATCCCTTCCAGTCCCATCCATGTTGCTACAAAAGTTGGGTATTCATCCTTTCTGATGGAGGCATAATACTCCATAGGGTATATGGACCACATCTTCTTTATCCATTCGTCCGTGGAAGGGCATCTTGGTTCTTTCCACAGTTTGGGGACTGTGGCCATTGCTGCTATGAACATTGGGATACAGATGGCCCTACATTTTCACTACATCAGTACCTTTGGGGTAAATACCCAGTAGTGCAATTGCAGGGTCATAGGGAAGCTCTATTTTTAATTTCTTAAGGAATCTCCACACTGTTTTCCAAAGTGACTGCACCAACTTGCATTCCCACCAGTGTAAGAGGGTTCCCCTTTCTCCACATCCTCTCCAACACACGTTGTTTCCTGTCTTGCTAATTTTGGCCATTCTAACTGGTGTGAGGTGGTGTTTCAATGTGGTTTTGATTTGAATCTCCCTGATGGCTGGTGATGATGAACATTTTTCATGTATCTGATAGCCATTTGTATGTCTTCATTGGAGAAGTGTCTGTTCATGTCTTCTGCCCATTTTTTGACATGATTATCTGTTTTGTATGTGTTGAGTTTGAGGAGTTCTTTATAGATCCTGGATATCAACCTTTTTGTCTGTACTTTCATTTGCAAATATCTTCTCCCATTCCGTGGGTTGCCTCTTTGTTTTGTTGACTGTCTCCTTTGCTGTGCAGAAGCTTTTGATCTTGATGAAGTCCCAAAAGTTCATTTTTGCTTTTGTTTCCTCTGCCTTTGGAGACATATCTTGAAAGAAGTTGCTGTGGCTGATGTCAAAGAGGTTACTGCCTATGTTGCCCACTCTTCTTAACAGTGAGGGAAGATTTGGAGTGCGGTGCATGGGGTAGAGTTCAATAGTAGGATGGACTGAATTTACACAGTGCCCTTCAGCGAGCTCAGGGAGCTCAGACATTATTTCATCTGATTTTCCTAGTGTTTCTTAAGATATAAAGCTGAGGTAGGGGGGTTGGGGGTTTGTGGGCGGGGAGGGACCTGAAAAATAGATTTCTCCCTGTCTTTAAGTAGGATTTCTCTAAAACCTTCCGTAAGTCTTCAAGGCTTATGGCTTCTCTGCTCTGTATACTGTTGGAAGTAAAAAGAAAATCTTTCTGAAATTTGCCCTCAGATTTTCCCACTCTTCTCTAAAGTAAAATGTATGCTTTTTTCTCAGAGAATAATTCATTTTAACTTTGTATTTAAAAACAATGCAATTTAACATGGCATATTGTTATGTTTGTACATTCTGAGTTAAATCATTTTAACTAAATGTAATCAGACAAAGCTCCCCCCCCCCCATTTTTCAGCTGATGGATAAACTAGGCACCAGTCATGTCTCCCAACACCTATCTGAACAGAGGGATAATATATTTTTAGGGTGCAATTAAATATTTCCTGCTAGATAAAGGAATAATTTGTTTCAAGTGCCTTAATGTTACCTTCAATATTTCTAGCCGCGGCATTTACTTTCTTTATTTTTTTTAAAGATTTTATGTATTTATTTGACAGAGAGAGAGAGATCACAAGTAGGAGGAGAGGCAGAGAGAGAGGCTCCCCGCTGAGCAGAGAGCCTGATGCAGGGCTCGATCCCAAGACCCTGAGATCATTAGCTGAGTCAAAGGCAGAGGCTTAACCCACTTGAGCCACTCAGGCACCCTAAAATTACTTTCAAGAATAGCTTCTACCAGTCTTCTAAAAATGAAGAAGCAATTTATGTGCCATTGCTGCTAATATTTCTTTGGTGAATATTTTTTACACATGAATGCGTGCTGGCACTTGTGTTACTTAAAATGTGGTTAGTGTCAAAAGGCCAAGTGTTAAGTGAATGGCCACTCATGTTAAGTAAATATTTCCATAAGTCAAATTGTAACAAGTACTCAGCAAGAAATGTATAAGCTCTTTGATTCAGTAGGGTAACAGTAATGATTTTTATTAATATTTATGGAGTCGCTTCTGGGCAGAGAGCACTGTAAAATATGTCAAAAGAAATTGAGGCAGTATTTGGTGACAAAAGAAAAGAATCCACATGACTGTGCACCTACAAACCCCTAAAAATGAAGATTCAGTCTATGCAAAGGAGCTGATGGGTGGATCAAGGAGAGAGGAGTCTGTGGTTTTGTAGCGAGCACAGGGGAAGCCTTACAGCTAGAGCTGCTGTCTGACTTTCTGTCTTTGATCAGTGTTTCAGCAGCTCCTACTAAAATGGCACCTTGGGTTACAAATGGCATCTGAAATGGAATGTACTAGAGCCTTCCCTCTGTTTATAGTACTTTTTCTCTTGCTAAGCTTAGACCTGGAATGGGGCAGCCAGTCAAGGACTGAACAGAAACCAACTCCAGGGGTGAGAAGAGACTAGAAAAGATGGAAGGGCAGCAGTTTTAGCATGGCTGACAGACAGGAGTGGGAGAGCCACCCACATTCCCCGGCCCTCGGCCTCACACCTCTGCCACTACCCTGCCCCTCATGGCCCCCTGGAGTCATTCTCCACATCGCAGCCAGAATTATCTTTCGGAAATGTGCTTAGATCCCACCATTTCCTGAGAATTTTCTACTGGCTTCCCATTAAGTGTAAAATCCGGATTCCATACTGTGTTCTGCAAGGACTGCATGGATTGGCCTCTGGCCAGTTCTCAGATACCTTATTATGTGTTTTTCTAGTTTCCACTCCATTCACCACACTTCAGCTCATTTCTATCACTTCCTTCCATTTATAAGGCCCCAGGATAAAGAATATGTGAGATGTATCTATACCTATATCTAGCCTTCAGGGTGATAGATCGATAGATGTCTCCCAAGCCTTCCCATGGCTATCCCTTTGTCTTCATTCTAGCCACTCAACCCATCCCTTCCCAGTCATCAGCCACCACTTGATTCTCCCTTATCTTTCTAGTACTTACTAGTATATGAAATTAATTTTGTTCATTAGTTTTTGTTTGTTTGTCACTTCCTGCCAAAATAAGAATATCTTAAAAGTAGGATTTTGTTTTTTCCAGTGCCTGGGACCGAACTGACTTTCTGTAAATTTTGTTAGCAGGCAGACTTGACCTCAGTGTCCCAGTAGAAAATATCAGTAGGTATAGAACAGTACTATTCCGTGTTCCTTATAAGATCCTGAGAGACAGAATACATTTTTTATGTCCACTTCTGCTGTTAGATTTCCAGTCCATCAAGTTTGAAGTGTTTCCTAAAGACCAGATCATTTCTTTTAGATTAATGATACGGAAGCAAATAAATGAAAGAAACTTCATCTGACTATCAGCTCAACCTCCTTACAGATTATTGTAAAACACCTTTTTATCTTGGAGCTTTTTGCGTATGGATCACCAGGAACATCACCATCAAGGCAGTGTGATGTTCTAGGATGTGATAGTAAGAGGTTCTGTGCAAGTGTGTTCTCCTGCAGGGTCATTCAGGTATTCAACAGATGTTATTGAGCCTGGTTTGATGACGAGTCCTGCTCCACATGTGAGGGACACAGAAGGAAAGGAAACAGATGAAGATCCTTGCCCTCATGGAGCTAACATTCTAGTGGGGAAGACAGAATCAACAGGATAACTAAGTACAGAATATGGCAGACACATCCTTGGGTTAAGCAATGGGGAGGTCTTTATTGGAAATAGAAATAGTAACCAGTAGATATATAAATGCCATTTAAAGTCACGAGACTGATTGAGAGCAGTAAGAGCTAAAGAGAAAACTAGAGCAGGGAGGGGGTTAGGAAGTGTGGGGGGGACGTGAAATATTACTCTGGATGGTCAAAGAAGGTGTCACTAAGAAAATGACCTTTGAGAAAAGACCTGAAGGTGTTGGGGGAACAAACCCTGTGACAATCTGGGGAAAGAACCATCTAACTTTGAGTGCAAATTATGAATGTGAGAGCATCTCTAGCTTGTTGGAGGAATGGTGAGGAGGGAGGGAGGAAAGAAAGTAGGACAGTGGTGAGCTGGGGTGCAGCGGTGGTGGAAAGAGTGATGTACAAGGCCTTAGGGTTTCTAGTAAAGGTTTTGCCTTTCATACTGAGCAAAATGCACTGGCGGGGGGGGTTGAACAAAGGCTTGATGTGACCTGACTTGTGTTTTAAATGTTCACACTTGCTGCTTGGTTATTTCTCATGGACAAAAGCAGGAGGACCCATTAGGAGGTGGTTACAATAACACAAGGGAGGAATAGTAGTGGCTTGGCCCATGCTGGTAGAGTGAGAGTGATGAGAATTTTTCAGATCCTGAATTCAGATTTTGAAGGTAACATTGACAAGATTTGAGTATGGACTGAGTTAGGGAGTGATGAAAGGATAACTTCAAGGTCTTTGGTTTGAACAACTGAAGAGTCAAGGCCAGTACCTTGGGGAACACTTGGAGCTCCAGTGTGGGCCGGATACGTTCTAGATGCAGGATAGACACCCACATGGGAGATGAGGAATAACAGCTGTAGTTATTTGCTTGGGAAGCAATGGGGAGGTCTTTATTGGAAATAGAAATAGTAACCAGTAGATATATAAATGTCGTCTAAAGTCACGAGACTGATTGAGATGACCCAGGAAGTGAGAGTAGTTGAGAAAAGAAGATCCAAGTACTGAGCCTTGGAGCACACCAGCTTTCTGTGGAAAAGGCAGTGGGAAATAGAGGGAAAGCACCCAAGAAGGCAGAATAACATGTCTGGAAGCCACGTGAGAAAAGTGTTTCAGGAAGTGTGAATAATGAGCAGTGGCAGATGCTCTTAGGTGAAGTAAGACAAGAACTGAGAACTGAGGAGTTCACAGGAGTGGAGGGCTGGATACTGATTGCTGTGTGGTCAGAGAAACGGGTAAGTGGAGGGATTGGGTAACCTCCAAGGAGTTTTCTCCTGTGGGAGGAGAGAGACAAAGTGAAAGTTGGATGGGAGCTCAGGTCAAGGGAGGTTATTTTGTGGTTGGAAGAAATAAAATGTCTTCATACTGATGGGAAGATCTAGCGGGTAGACACTGAGGAGTCAAGAAAGAGGAGAATGGCAGGAGCATGCCTTTGAGCAGAGGAGTCCACAGGATCAAGTACGGAGAGCCGAGCCTACCTGCCCTAGAAGCGAAGACTTCTTTGCTCCCAAAGAAGGGAGCACACAGATGTGGACAGGCAGATGGATAGACCGGTAGAAGATTGTGCAAGCTCAGTTTTCTCAGTAAAATAGGAAGTCGGGTCATCATTTGGGAGTGAGGTTGGGGGGAAGTTTCTGGAAGTCTAAGGAAAGAGGACAAAGTATGAATATGAGTCTAAGGATGTGACAGTGAGTGGGACAACAGGGAAATCTAGGCCTATTGCTGGGCAGCATGAACTACCCCCTTGAGGTTAGTGGGCATGGATTTCACGTGAGACCAGACAACTAGCAGGGTTAGGCATTTCCCCTCCCCTCCTCTTCTCCCTCAGCATTTGCCCCTGCACTGTTGAGGTCAGGGAGAGGGCAACAAAAGAGACTAACAGATAAGTTGACATGCTAACAGTTTATCAGGCAAGTAATATTTTTCTGTCCTGTTTTTACTTCTCAGGTGGTTAAATGGTTTTAATTGGGAGGGACTGGAAGCACGGAACCTTCCATCACCTTTGCAGAGAGAGGTATGGTACCCGCTATATTACTTTCTTAACTTTTTCTAGTTTTCATTTTCATAAACAGAATAGGGGTGTGTTTTTATTACCACTCTTTAGATTTAAAAAAAATTTTTTTAATTAAGTGAAAATGTCATAGCAATTGTGATTATAGGGACTAAACAGTATCTCTTATTTGACAGAGATCAGTTTAGTTCTCAGGAACCAATTACACGAAAATCTAAGTCTGCGGGTAGTTGGCGTTGTTTAGGTTCACGGAGGGCTCTAGAAATAGAATATGAATCGTGCCATGATTTGAAATTTTCTAGTTAGCCACAGGTGAATTGAAAGGTGAAATTAATTTAAATTATTACAATATATCAAAAAATTGTCATTTTGTTATACAATCAACATAAAATATTAATGAGATGTCACATTCATTTTTCCGTACTGTTTTCGAAATCCCAAGTGCATTTTACAGCAGTCTCAATTTGGGGTGGCCACTTTCGGGGTGCTCGCCACCTTTTGCTGTTTGGATAGCTTGAGAGAAAATAGCACATCCGCTAACTTGAGATGAGGGGGCGACGAATGACTCAGCAGTGATCTCAGTCAGCACCCTACAGACTCTTAAAGGAATTTTAAAACCATTTTTAGATTGACATCTCAATTTTTCATCATATGTTTTAATTGTTGTGAAGGATGTGATTTCTAGTACGTTGTAAATATTGACATTTTAAAGTAAAATGTTACTCCTTTAAATATATGTAATGTAATCTAAACACTGGTGAGATCGGGTGTCCATTAGCCATTTAAAATCTACAGACAGTAAAATTACATAATTCCTTTTCCTCTCTGAATTTACATTTTTGTATTTCCATCCCATTTTCCCAAAAGAGTTTCATCTTACGTAAAAATATTTTTATGGATGCTAGTATTTGGTTATTCTTTAAAAGGGTTTCAATTATAGTTTTCTAAATTTTAAAATTCCTCCGACAGCAGGAATTTCTGTGACAACACACATGTTTCTTCTGGATTCAGTTGTAATTACATTTTTATGACATGGAATATCAATCAACAGAAATACATTGCAAAGTTTTAAAGCAAGTATTTAACAAATATTTCTTGAAAAGAAATTACTTGTGTACCAGGAGAGAAATGTTACTTATTAAAAAATGGGATCAGGTTCCACATCAATTTTATTCCTTTTTAAAATTATACGGCCATTTAGTGCTGAAAGTTGTGTTCACATAAATAACTGAGAGTGGAGGGTTTTATAAAAGCAATGCCACTTTGAATGCCTTCTGAGTGATTTCCCTACTCTCCCAAAAAACACATTATGATTTGTCATAAGTAGTATTTTCACTGATCTATCAGATGAAAATTCAATCAGGTACTTTTAAAATTTCTTTGAAAGCAAAGAATTGAAAACCACCTGATTTGCAAAGTAGTTTAATTCCAGAATCATTTCACTCTTTGAACAGGGTCAATAATATTTTGAAATGACCCTTTGGCATCCCGGAAAATTTATATGGGTCAATTAACCATATAGAAGTTCAAGGTTGGTGAGAAACTTTTATAAAGTGGAAAAAGGATTTAAAAGTGGCAGATTCCGATTTTTTTCAAAGATTTTATTTATCTGAGAAAGAGAGAGCACAGAGCATGCACAGGAGCAGAGGGAGAGGGAGAAGCAGACTCCTCGCTGAGCAGAGGGGCTCGATCCCAGGACCCTGAACTCATGACCTGAGCTGAAGGCAGATGCTTAACTGACTGAACCACCCAGGCGCTCTAAATTTTAATTTTTAAAAAATACTTGCTTTTAAAGTGTTTTTCAATCTGGAAAAAAACAAAAACAAAAACAAAAACTAGATACCATTTCTGTCTCCTTTTCCTTTGGATTTACCTCCTCAAGCCAGGTAACTTCTGTTGAATGTAATGCAGTGACTGGATCCATGTGGTCTAAAGGGTTAGGGTTAGCCCCTGAGTGGCTCGGTGGGTTAAAGCCTCTGCCTTCGGCTCAGGTCATGATCCCAGGGTCCTGGGATCGAGCCCCGCATCGGGCTCTCTGCTCCGCGGGGAGACTGCTTCCTCCTCTCTCTGCCTGCCTCTCTGCCTGCTTGTGATCTCTATCTGTCAAATAAATAAATAAAATATTAAAAAAAGGGGGGGGGGAACCTCAGAGGCTGAGAGTGTGACTCAGAAATGATAGTTGGTCATCTTGTCTCCTTACCTCTGACTTTCCAGTGGTTACCATATAAAAACAGCATTCAGATATAAAAACCATGACCCATATATAATAACATTATCCTCACCTTTGGCTTAATTCCTCCTCTGTTAGCTCAGTGGACCCACAGACCACAGCTACTTCGACAAGTATCCCCCTGAAAAAGGAGTGCCTCCGGATGAGCTGTCAGGCTGGGATAAAGACTTTTGACAGAAGAAAAGATGATTATTGTCTCTACATCCAGAAGAGGACTCTAAGGACCAATAATCCAGTAGTGATCGCTTCTCTCTTTGGAGTATTATGATGTCTCTGGGGAGACCATTAGGGAAGAGAACTCCCTGCCCCTGAGCTGGGTGGACGGTGTGGATATGAAGGTGGTTCTGAGCTATAATGTCTCATTTAGATGCTCTGAATTATTCATGTATTCTATTCTTTGCTCTTCCCAAATGTTGGAGGCCATTCTCTTCCCCTCTCAACAGTCAGAACCATTTTTGTTGATGGGGCATCATTTTCTCTGTGTTCTATTGCTCCATCCCAATCATACTTGTCTCCTTTGAGGCCTAATAAGGTTTAAAAAGTGTCTTGCCTTTGAGCAACTAAGTTGCGCAAATGGAAGGAAGAACAAGGGTGAACTTTGGAAGACTTCTCCTGATCTCAACAATTCCATGTAAGCATTATGGCATCTTAAAGCCGTGATCTGCAGAAACTTGCGTAGTCGATATAAGCTCTTGATTTTCCCCTGCATTCAACCCAGAAACATATTAACATGCATCTAATACTAGTCTGGGGAAAGGTAAGTTTAAGTATTAGTCAATGGTGCCACTTCCGAGAATAAATGAGTTATCTCACTCAGCCAGTAATCATAGTCCAATGGGGAACTTTGAAAAAATAAAGCAAAAAATATTTTTCGTTCTCCTGTGACCAGCTGTGATACATCAGAGACTTTCTGAAAGCCTTGCTAAAGGTAGTTATAATGTGGGGTCAAGTGATGGGCCTTTGGTAGGGTTTTGTCTTATATATTAAATATTTTCACAATCAAAGTAGGAAACACGCAGGCACAAAATTGTGAAGGCTTCTCTTTCCCATTAAATATGGAGGAGAATAACTTCTCATAGGTAAGGTTGCTGACTCTTCAAAACTGAGATATTTTGGCCAGTTCTGTCTTTGTTGCCATTAATAAATCAAGAATACAGAATAACTACAGTTAATTTTTAATGAAAATTTCATTGGCTCATGTTGATGCCCTGTAATCACTGTTGCATCAATAATTCTTTTAAAAGAGATTTGAGTCACAAATGTGTTTATAATTTTAGATTTGTAAGGTAGGCAAGCCTTGGGGAAGTGATGGGACTTTGGTAAAAGGGACATCCAGCACATGCCCTCCTGTCTCCTCACAATCTTCCAGATAACGAATAGACTAGTTTCAATGGCACTGGATACCAGCACTGAAGAACTTCACTAGAGAATGTTGTCAGGCATCGACTGTGAACCCACCAAATGGATGGGAAGTAGACTTTCTCTGTATCTTTTTGATCTGGCAGAGTAAAAATAACATTGAAGTTCCTGCATTATTCAAGCTTCTGGTTATATTTTCACATACGAATGTTCTATGGGAAAAGCAACTTCTACCCACTCTCCACCCATATTTTCAGCATTCCAAAACAGTCAGCTGTATGCTTCCTGAAGAGTCAAAGCAGTTAAGTGAGGTCCAACCCAAGAGGGTGGATCCTTAACAAATTGAATTTCCACATTTAGAGAATCCTTTTGCTGAACCAAAGAATTTTTGTTTCCTGGAGTAGTATTTTTAAAAGATTATGTACTGTACATAGATGAACCATTTTTAATAGGATCAACATAACCTGCTTAATGAATTTCTAAGATTTTTAAAGATTTTTATTTGCATTTGGTTTGTAAGCATTGTATGTTTTTCCATGTATATATTTTTAAATTACCCACCTATAAATGTAGAAAATTTATGCATTGTATGGATATTAGAACTATACAGTTATAACAGCAATGATGTTCTCAAAGGAGATCAAGAATTGTAATTCAAAAAAGACTTACAGATATACAAATAAAAACCAACCTAGAGTACTACAGTTTTATTTTGCCTGTGATTGGCCATATCAGTGTGTCATCTCCACATGTGATTTTATTTTGTTTCCTTTAGAGTACTTCATAAAGATGAAGAACTGAGAGATTGAACCATCCTGTAATTCCAATTCCACTCTTTCCTAGCTGAGTGAGCTTGGGAAACAGAGTTCACTTCTTTGAGTAGACTGCTAGCTTTCTCACCTGCAGAAGAAGACGTAGTAAAGTAGTACCTGCTTTAGAGGCCTGTTTCAGGGATTCAGAGAGATACCTGGTCCTTTGCGGACACCTGTGAGATAGTGCTGCGTAGGTGCGAGCTACTGTTACTGTCTCTATTAGAATTAAAGAGGACTTAATGTCTACGGCCATACCACCCTGAACGCGCCCGATCTCGTCAGAATTAAAGAGGACTTAATGGCCTTTTAGCCCTGAACCTCTGTGTTGTTGATATCTATATGTATAGTTATTCCAATTAAATCCAGTATTTATCTTTTTCTTTTAAATCATGAAGATTAAACTTTAGTATGTATGATGAAGGATGAATACTTAACAAAATGAAGTGCTTTATTAAGAGCTTACCTACTTTTCTAAATTCTAATTTTTTTATGCAATAAGGATATATACATATGTAAATATATTCTTCAAAAATACGAGACCTATCATATTCCTAATCCCCCAGTATACAAACACATCATATTCCTAATAAGCCATTTCTGTTCTCTTTTCCAAGTACAAAGTTAAGTTTTCAGTCTTGAGTCTCTTCTCTGTGGGGGCAACTTTTCATAATTCTGGTTTCTTTTCTCTAAATATGAAAATGGAAGGAGAGGAATATTTTAAAAAGTAAGAGATTTGGAGTTAAAGAGGCCTGGGTTTGAATTCTAGCTCTGCCCAGACTTGTGTGAATGATAAACCACGTCTTCATCCATCTGTAAACTGGAGATGTACATGTAAAGCTTTGGGCCATTGGGCCAGAGTATTATTACTTGTAAGCCACTGACAGTAACCATTTGGAAATAAATACATACATATATTTCTTTCGGCATGATAATAAACCCTTGTTCTTTATTGCTAGGCATTGTGCTAGGAGTATTTACGTCCATCATGTCATTCACACAAGATTGTAAAATAATTGTAAACATACTCACTGTCATTTGCCCTCAAAGCTAAACATTGGATTCGAATATGCATTTCCTTCACGATTTTGCCATTGTGGTTTTTTCATGGCTTAGTCCCAGCTCTAAGCAACTGAAACTTTGCTGCTTTGAACAACCATTTTATGATTACTGTAAATTCTATGGGTCAGGAATTCAGACACGCGGTGAAGATGGCTTGTCTCTACACCACAATATCGGGGATATCATGTGAAAAGACTCAGAGCCTGGGGTGAATCCATAGCTGGGAGCTAGAGTCACCTAAAGTCTTGTCACCCACCCTGCAGCCCAGGCTGAGACTACTCGAAGACAAGGACGCCTGACCAGAGTGCCTGCATATGCCTTCTCCACAGCTTGGATTACTCACATGCTGGTGTTCTTAAACTAGTCAGACTCCTTTCGTAGAAGCTTAGGATTCCAAGAACAGGTATTCTAGGAAACAAGGGAGAAGCTTTTAATCCTTTACAAACCAGCCTTGAATCACATGACATCACTTCAATCATATTCTATTGATGGAAGCAAAGCCCACCCAGCTTTGAGGAACGGGAACATAGACTTAATGAAAAGAGTTTCATAGAGCTTGCAAGCAATTTTAAAACTGCCACAGTCCACTTTCTGGTCACAGATGAATCCTATTGCTGCATAGGCAACAAAAACATTCCCTCCCAAGAGCCTCCCTAAAAATATAATTTAATTACAGTATCAGGCTCAAGCTTAAGACCTAAGATTTTGTCCATCCAAATCCATTCGAGTGTGGGTAAGAATCCTCAGTTATAATTCTGTGGATATATTCTTTTGGTCCTGGAAGCCTGTGAGCTGAGTCACTAAGTCATCTATTAGCCTTAAGTGGGGAGACTGTCAAAGGATAACCACAACGGATACTTGCATTCAGAGAGGGAAAAGATGGGAGGCGGGAAGCAGTCATGAGTCCGTTGAATTCTGAAATCTGGTCTGACACATAGTACCTTTCCTCTGCTTTGGGCTCAGTCACACTCCCCACAAGTTGTTCTCCATGACTCTTGACCTCATTGTGGAGAGTCCTGGTTCTGCCTTTCGAGTCATCCTTCCTTTTCTGTGAGATGTGGCTGCTGTTTGCAGCTGCACAGACTTCTCAGTCTGCTTCCTGCTGTTTGGTGGTTGAAACGACTTTTCCCATGTGTCTGCGTCTAGCTCTTCATTCTAAGCTGCCATGTTTCCTTTAAAAACTTTGTGAGTTTCCTATGTTTAAATCTGTGATCACTCCACTAGACAAAGGCTGTACCCCACATCTTCCTGTGAAGATGCTTTAGAGAAAGTGATTCTTAAAAGTTGTTGTTTTGGGGCGCCTGGGTGGCTCAGTGGGTTAAAGCCTCTGCCTTCGGCTCAGGTCATGGTCCCAGGGTCCTGGGATCGAGCCCCACATCGGGCTCTCTGCTCAGTGGGGAGCCTGCTTCCCTGCCTCTCTGCCTGCCTCTCTGCCTACTTGTGATCTCACTCTCTCTGTCAAATAAATAAATAAATAAATCTTTTTTTTTTAAATGGTTGCTTTTTTTTTTTTTTTTTTTAAAGCGTGGGTGTGCACAACACATACTTAACATGCTCGGAAGGCCTTTTGATCTGAAAAGGTATGATAGCTCCAAAGATGGCTTTCAGTGATCCCTGTTTACAGCATTCATGCCCTTTTATAATCCTCTCCTCTCCAGTGTTGACTGAGCTAGTGACTTCCTTCTAACAAACATTGTAATCCAGATGATGGGATGTCAGTTCTAAGAGTAGGTTACAAAGTGACTCTGCTTCTCCCCTGTTACCCCCTTGCCCTCTCATTTGCTTGCGCTGATGGAAACCGGCCACCATGATATGAGCTTCTCTGTGGAAAGGCCCGTGTGGAGAGTAACTGAAGGAGCCACTGGCCAACATCCTGGAACAAAGTGAGGCCCTCGGTCCCACACCTGTGATGAGCTGAGTCGTGCCAGGGACCACGGAGATGAGGTTGGAGGCAGATGCTCCTCCAGATAAGCCTCCAGATGAGACTGAAACCTTGGCCTTTGGTTGTACCTAGTGACTGTGCATAAGCCAGAGCAGCCACATAACGACTCCCAGGACTTGGGAGGACAAACTGGAACCAGCCTCTGTCTTTCATGGTTGCCAGCTTGGTCATATGGGGGGGCTGTGAGACGAGCTGGTACCCTTCCAGTGCACGGGGCTTGGGATTTGCAGATGCTGACGGGCCAATCCGGCTGGAGCTGTCGAACCCCAGACCTGGCTGCTCAGTGACCAGCGATCGGCAAGACTGCGCGAGCCACTACAGTAGCTTGGTCTTGCATGACCTCCAGAGTAGAAATATGACGGCTACGATTTTCTGCATTTCAGATCTTACGCGGATTTATTCTGTGTCCAAAGCCTAACTCAGAACCATACAGAGGAGGGAATCCTGGGAAACATTCTATTTCTGGCTTAGCTAAATCGACAAAGTGTAAAGTCACTCAATCTCAAAACTAGTAAAATATATAAATGTAATATATAATTATTCTTATGTGATTTATTTAGTTTGGATTTTTAAGGAGATTTTCTTCCTCTCTTTCTACCCAGTAGTTATCAAAGTGGACATAGAGACAAGCCACACAACTCAGGTCAAACAAGCAATAACAATTTTACTCTGGTGATTTATAGGCAAGTTCTAAACTGAGTAAAAGCTGGAGCTTTTCAAATTTGAAAGATACAAAACCAAGATATTTTTGTTTATTTAATTGTCGGTTACTACGTTAAAAATGGTATAATAAAAAGTAACATGAAATTTGTTTCAATACATACAAACTTTCTCAGTGAGGAGGAAGATGTGCCTTGAGAAAGGGGAAAAAAAAGGCAGAAGAAAATCTGATGTGATAAAGGAAAAACACCAGCAACGCATCAGTCCCGGAAACTGAGTAGAGCGCATGGAACTTCTCTCGGGGGGGTGGGAGAAAGCCAGGTGTCACACCAGAGCACAAGCTGACTATGAGTCAACTATCCAACCCTGCTATTTAAAATTCAGGAAGATGCTCAGATTGCTAAATGGATCATAAAATGCAAGATCTGGAAAGTCGCCCTCTTCTATATTCTGCTTGGCCTGTCTCTTGTGAAGTCTGTGCTCAGTTTTTCATTTAGGAAGGAGAGTCAAAGATTTTAAAGTGTGCCTAGAAATATTGAAAAGCTCAAGCCATGAGTCAAAGCCAAAGAAAGTGAAGAAGGGCTAATAAAAACATACAAACACACATTTTTCTTTCTGAAGGCCCGTAAAGATCAAAGGAAGGAGGAGAAATCCTCTTATTCTAGTGGGTAACGACGGTGCAGAGAAATATTTAAGGCGTGTCTTAATGAACGCTCTGCTCCAGGCACGCTAGGTCTGAGGACGCAGCAGAGGGACAAAAATCACAGTCCTAATGAACCCTCCTTTTTATCAGATCACTTGGTTAATGGGGATGGTAATACCAGGTAATATGATCATGGGTATTTTTCTTCTATGTTTTATAAGATTTATACATTAGACTTATATCTCATAATAAGGAATAAGACTTACTTTAAAAAAATAAATTGAATCAGATAAGCTGAGTATCAGAAAGGTCCGTGCACAAAAGGACTGTGGAAAGCCGACGGTACACGTCCTCTGGTCACACCACTCCCCAGGCAGCTGGCAGACCACAGCAGCTGCCTCTCCAGTATTCCTCCCCTACTTACTTAAATCTTTGAGTCAAATTTTTACAGACTCTATTCCTTACCTCTCGATTCTGATGTATTTCCACATATAGGAATGCAAAGCAGGCCTCTCACTTGATAGGGACAGGTAATTTACTTCTTTAAAGGTTTCTTAGCTGTTTTGGAAAAATAGTTGGTTCTACTTCTGCCAGAATTTCAATACCTTGTTTCTCTACTTCTTCCTTAGCTGTAGATAGAGTGTCTCCTGGCACCAGATTCTCTCTGCTAAGTGCCTATGCATGCATGATTTAGTTAATCAATTGACTGATTGATTCCCTCCACAAATATTTGAGTGACTCCTCTGTGCCAGACACTGGTGAGTGCAGTAAACAGCAGACACAGGATCCATCCCATCATGAAGCATCTACTCTAATTGTAAGAGGATAATGGTAAATTAGTAAACAAATGGTGCACATTATGTAACTGAGCCCCACGTAAAAGTTGAATGTACAGAGAAAAAATGGAAATTAAAAATTTTTTTGCAAATTAAATGTAAATATTATAAAATATTTTTTATTTTTATAAAATTTTGTTATTTTTATATAAATACATATTTGTATATAAATATTATTTTAACATTTATATTGTAAAATGTAAATTAAAAAACATCCGTAGTTTATCCCATCCCCTTTGAGCTTCCACCTACTGGTTAGTGGGAGGGACTAGTCTCCTCTAGTTTAAAGTTAATCCAAACAAATCATGAGAAACAGTCCCTCCAGGGCAGTGGTTCTCAAATTTCGGTGGGTATCAGATTGTGATGGGAATGAAATGGGCATCAAGGCATAGGCCCGTCCCATTTCTAGAAGCCGGGGCCTCTGGGGGCCTTACGAGCTCCCCAGCTGGTTCTGATAACCCAGACCTGAGCTGTGAGAGCCGTTATCTGGACCATGCCCAGTCTCTCTTCCACGACGTGCTCAGGTGCTCATCTGGCCTCTCTTCCAGTAATTTCCCCGACCAAAACGGAGGATGAGTCAAAGCTCTAGACCAGGGAAGTCCTTGCCAATTGTCTGATGTCTGCAGCAGACGTTCGTGGTGGGGAACGACCATCGTCTGTCTTCTCCGGGCTGAGCCAGGGCCCAAGGCGTCCCTCCATGTCTTGCGTTCCTCTCGGTCACTGCAGGCCCTAAAGGCTTTGGGGTTTGACCGTGGTTCCTTCTAGTTCTAGCTGAGACCTGCTTTTCGGAACTCACTACAAAGCCACCTGCTTCTTGCGAAGGTAACTCCCTCTGATAAGCTTCCCAAGCGGGACCATCAGAGTTTGAGGTCCTGTTTTTACATTGTAGAAGGCAAGGGAAGTCCGGGTGACTCTAGCTCCGGGCCGCATACTGCGGGCTATGCTGTGCCCCCAAGCGAACTATCTGTGCTTTGCTTAAGGGCAGCTTGTGATGAGACCCAAGTGTGGGAAGGAGGGGCTTCTTCTCCTCCCTCTTCCTTCCACGTTTTCTGGGGTTAGAAAGGAAACAGGCTTCCTGGTCTTTCTTTTCTGTCTGGATTTCCCTTATATACATAAAATTCTCTGATCTCTTCCACAAAACCCTGATCTTTTATAAGGTAAAAGAGATAGAGGAATTTAGATCATCCTTTTTCAGGACCAAAGCATGGCTTTTGAATTTCAACAGCTTGATGTTACCTAAGACTTTCTCAGTACAACCCTCCTGGAATTAATCCTAATCAGCAGGCAAACTATTCTAGAAAGAAAACAAGATTTCTTCTCAGAAAGGCAAAACAAAATCGCATTAATAATTTAAAAGGAGAATTCTTTTCGCTTTGTGAAAGTAAACAGTAAACTTTCGTTACGGTGATAAACTCTATTAATATAATTAAACAGGCTAATGTGACAGAGTGGGTCTGAGAAGAGGAGAGAGTGATTTGAATAAGTGGTAAGGAAATGTTTTCCTGAGTCGGTGACATTTGAGCTGAGACTCGAATGGTGAATGGAAACAGACTTGAGACCGTCTAGGAAAAAGTATTCCGGGTAGGAAAATCAAACGCAAAAGCCGTGGGGCTATTCATGAATTTGGCATGTTTGAGAAAAGAAAGAGGTCTTGTAAGTTTCCTGTAGAGCGAGCACTCAGGGAGGTAGGCAGGACCAGGCTGTGAGAACCTCAAAGGCCACAGTAAAGAGTTTGATTTTTCTCCCAAATGAAATATGAAGTCATTTGATTTTTTTTTCCTTCCTTTTGGAGCAGGGGAGTGACTCGATCTGATATATGTTTTCAAAAGATCAGTATGGTGGCCGTGCCACGAGGAAGCGTAGATTGGGGAATAAAGAAAGCAGGCAGACCCAGACAGCAGGTAGTTGAATTATTTAATTTGGGGAAACTAATGGAAGCTGGCTCAGACAAGAATGCCGAATGGGTCATGTACAAGGAGCCATGGGTGGGACAGTGTCTGGAAAGAGGTGGCAGGATTGGATGTGGGGAAGAGGAAGAGAGGAAGCGAGTCAGGATGATTCTCGGGGTTTCCCCAGTTCCAGGTGAGTAAATGTACGGACGCAGGTGTGCGTGTGTGTGCGTGTAAATGCAAGGTTGTATGTGTGTCTAGATACATAACGTCATTTTAAAAAAGTGCTTTTTCTTTTAAAACCAGTTTTCAGACTGTGGTCTCAGTTATTCTTTAAGTAGGGTTGCTACATGTTGCTGATCACACTGTCCAAGGTAGAAAAAAAATGATTAACATTTTAATCACTTACATGAAAGGTGGTTTGCTAAATACTTTATACAAGTCATCTTACTTGAAATGTATGCCTCAGCTTTAGGAAATTACTGTTTCTACTATTTTATAGGTGAGGAAACTTTATCCTGGAGGGAAAAGAACAGACTAACAGACTTGAAACATGTATTCAACCCACCTTTTTAAAGGACCTACTGTGTGTGTTTTATTCATAGTTGAGGCTAAGAATGGGTGCCTTCATTACCGTAGAGAAGGCACGCTGACCATTCACTGGGAAAAGAGGTTTGAAATCCTCCTTGCTGGGTGGTATATTTTCTGGGTGCCAAATTAGTAAAAACAAAAGACTTTGCCTTCCACTCACTAACTTGAACCAGACAGAGCACCTGTGGTCAAACTATTCTTAAGCCTGCCCCGTACCAGGGTGTCAGCTGAAATATGTGAAGTCTTGTACAAAACAATGTTGTTATGGTTTTAGATAGTGGCGTGTGACCAGGGTGGGAGTGTTTAAACCTAGTTGTGTTGTTATTTTGCATTTTTTTGTTTGTTTGTTTGTTTTTATCTTTTTTCATGCCAGGTTCAACTTCTGCTGCCTTAGTAGTTTTCCCCGTAACAAAACAGCAGTGGGGACACTGGCTTCTATCCAGCTGCTCTAATAATCCTGGGCAGTTGCTTGTACGTCGTGTCCTCCTTCTGCAGGAGTCCACAACACCTCCCTTCCACGGGGTAGACCCAACCCACAGACGCCAACGCAGTTTCCATAGCGCTCCTCCGTTCGCTTTACTGCACTTTTTTCAAACTTAAACCTACTTCTGATTATCCCCAGCAGGATTAGGTCATCAAATTTATCTCCTATTTTCATGTAGAACTTTTTGGCTCTTTTTTGGTTTTGTGTGTTTTTTTTGTTCTTGTGTTTATTTTTGCTTTGCTTCTATGCCTTGTGTTCATGGTATGCAAGTATGAAAATAAATGAGCAAGGTTACTTTTAAATGGTACAAAGCTATATTTGGAAGACTGTTGACCATTCAGGGAAGTTGCCTACATAATCAAGTAACGAATCATTGCGTCCTTACTCTAACCTCTCTCCCGATGGAAAGGGCAACCTACGGATGTAGAGAAACAACTTGGAAATAGGCACAAGCCAATCCTGAAAATACAGACCAGAAGGAATGATAAGCAATACCATTTTGTTCAAAATAATGTGCTGCTATCAAGGGAAGAAATTTACTTTCTCATAGACGAGGAGGGGAGTAGGATGCCAGAAATCTTGGAATAAGTATACAGCCTCCCACAGAAATTGCTTCAGGCACTGAGGGCAGCACAGAGGAGAGTAAATTCTAGTATGCTCGCTAGATATGGGGTCCTACTACCCTCACAGCGTCTTCTTCTATTTGCCAGATTTTATTTATCTATTGTTTTTTTACTGCCTGATTAAAGCTCAGTACTACCATGACTCTTGAATCCAACTCTGGGCATCCATATTTTCTTTTTTATTTTTTAAATATTTATTTATTTATTTTGGAGAGATTGAGAGAGACCAAGACCACAGGGGAGTAGCAGGGAGAGCAGACGGAGAGGAAGAGTATCCAGCAGACACCCCCCGCCCCCCAGTGTCATCCAGCAGACCCCCCGCCGAGTGTCGAGTCTCAGGACCCTGAGGTCGGGACCGGAGCCAGAGTCAAGCGCCATGCCCGACACCAAACTGACGAGCCACCCAGGCACCCCTGGGCATTCAGATTTTCAGCGTCTCCTGTATTAGAAGGTCTGGTACCTTGTGCTAAACATGCCTAAAACACCAGTCCTCATCTCTCGTCTTCCAGATCTTGCTTCTCTTGTCATCTCTCCGTGGAGGGAGCTGAAGAGCTGTTAAACTCAACCTCCACGCAACACAGGCCAACCAGCTGATACAAAGATTCAACTATAAATTCAACACTTCCAAGTTAATACTGTGCTCGGGACTCCGGTGTTCCCTCTCTTCATCCTTCCCAGCTGCTGTATGATCAGACCCTCACCACTCCCCTCATGCCTCTGACCCACCACTCCTCACAGATGGCCGTGCCTCCCACTCGATTTTTCATATCACCCGTGTAACTGTGACTTCAGGTCCCTACCCTCAGACCGGCCTGACTGCCGAGCTCCCGACCAGCAGTCCTCTGATCGTGTTCATCTAAGTTTTCTAGAAACTACCAACTCAGTCCAAAACTGAACTTGCCCTCTGTGTCTCCATTTCTGTTCAGGCTAACACCATCTCTTGCCAGGATTCTCTGAACTCTTCGGGATTTCTCTCCTTGCATTCAGCCTGGATTCCTCTCAGCACGTGTATTTCTCTTTTGTCTAAATTTGTCTAATTTCATTTTGCTTAAAAGCGCTTCATCCAAATTAAAACTAGCTTTTATGTTAAATTAAATTCTGGATAAAGGGTCTTGAGATTCTTCAAAGTAGTGCTTATTGTGTTCATAAAGAGATTAGAAAAAAAAAAATCCAGCACTCAATGCAATACAGCTGGAACCAAAAGTCAGGTAACCCTCAAACAACTATTCAGTAGGAAATGAGATATTTTGTTTTTCAAAATGATTCTGAGTTTTAAAGATGACTTTAAACTATAAGATTTCATGGTAGAAATTAATAAGAACATGAGCAATACATTTCAAACACCTGTGGGATATAGTGAAATAGTACCCAGAGGAAAATGGTTATTCTTCCATGAACTTATTAAAACACTGTAAGAATTGAAAATAAGGGAACTCCATAGTCATCTCAAGAGGGTAGAAAAATTTAAAAAAAATTAATTGTAGGGAATTATAAGAAACTATTTTATCTATTAAAGCATTACTTTACAAAAGAAAAAAAAAACCTAGATCTTTATTACAGACAAAAGCTGATTTTTTAAAAAAGATCATCAAAACAGAGAAGAAAATATGTACGTTTGACCCAGGAGAAAAAGCATAAATAATGACGCCAGGACTAAGGAAAGGAAGAACAACAGATTTGAGTTAATGGAAATGAGAAAATAAATTACAAAGGTAGATAAAAAAAGTAATTTTCAAGAGCATGTAAATCGCTAAAAGTCAACTTATGTAGAGGTAGAATATCCGTATAGTCCAAAATGAAATGATAACCACTTCTCTCCACAAGGCAATCAGCTCAGATAATTTAGTAGTGTTTAATAGACAATTCCTATGATAGTTAAACTCTGTACAAAGAAAGAAAAGTACCTCCCAATTCATTCTCTATAGCTACTATAACCATGACATCCAACTATCCAGCTGTTTTTTTAGCAACAAAAACATGCACCAATCTTATCTGTAAAAATAAATGTGAAGTCTTAAATAAGATATCACAAATCAGATCCAAAAACAGCATTACAAGACTCACTGTACCAGGTAGAGTTTATTTCTAAACTATTTGGAAATATATTAATGTAATCTGTAAAATAAATGGACTAATGGAAAAATATATAATCATATTGACAGGTAATCTTTAAGAGATAAGATTTAAGATCCAATTGGGAAAAATCTCTTTGTAGAAATTTTTGTTCCCTAAAATAGGAACCACGGAATTTAGAGTATAGCTTGAATCTGTTCATTTCTCAAATACCTTCTTTTTAGAATTTGACAGCTTTTTATTTTTTCAAATGAAACTCACAAATTGTTTCTAAAGTTGCTCTGGAATAGCATATCTAGAAGAAAAGTCAAAAATTTTATAAATAAGAACATTATGACCGTCTCATATCTGTGAAGAACATACAACTTCCAAGTCATTCTCATGTGAATTATTAAATTTGATTTGAAATGTATATAGGACCCATACTGCTGTTCTCTAGATCAAGTCCCCTGGTCTTTTCACCTTGAATATTGAAATCCTTGCCCTGCTGGTCTCACAGCTTCTGCTTCTGGCCCCATTTCATCTCTTCTCAATACAGTAGCCCACGTGATCTCTTAAATATAAGCCAGGAAATATTATGTTTCTCTACAAAACCCTATGATAACTTCCCATCTCTTTCAGAGAAAAAGCTGAAATCATTCCCTCCCTATAGCCAACCCACCCCACCTCCACCTCCATTCCCTCTCTCACTTCCTGTCCCACTTATTTCTCTCGCTCTCCTCCAACCATGTTAGCTTCCTGACCCTTCCTCACATATGAGGGTTATATTCCCACCTCAGGGTCTTTGCACTGACTCCCGATGCATGCTTTTCCTAATACATTTCCCTTCTTTAGACTGTGGCTCAAACTTCACCTTTTCAGTGGGGTTTTTCTTGATGACCCTACTTAGAAAGGCAAGTGCCTTGGTTCTCTTTATCCCTCTTCCCCTTGTTACTTGATTCCATAGCCTTTCCTGCTCCCTAATACAATACGCACTTTACACATTTGACTTACATACATTGCTTACCTTCTGTCCTTCTCCAGCACATTGGAACCTTGGTGAAGACAGGGTGTTCGGTGCCCAGTGTCTAGAACAGTGCTAATCAGACATGAGCTCTTGACAAGAATTCTTGGATGAGTGCATGAGTTACAGATGGAGTAACCATCCCCAAATAGTTAAATAACCTGCCCTGTGCTAGCAAGACTTCATCGGGACCTCCATCTCCAGATTCTCAGCGTGCTCTTTTATCCCTATGATATCCATATCGTAAGTTTGAACTTGCATTTATTTTGGTTGCCTGTTACTTTTAACTATTTTCTTTTTTTTTTTAAGATTTTATTTATTTATTTGACAGACAGAGATCACAAGTAGGCAGAGAGGCAGGCAGAGAGAGAGGAGGAAGCAGGCTCCCCTCTGAGCAGAGAGCCCGATGCGGGGCTCGATTCCAGGACCCTGAGACCATGACCTGAGCCGAAGGCAGAGGCTTTAACCCACTGAGCCACCCAGGCGCCTCTCTCTTAAGTATTTTCAAATGAATAAATTTTGTTTCCTAACACAAGAACCACAGAATTCAGAGTATAGCTTGCATTTCTTCATTTCTCAAATACTTTCTTTTTAGAATTTGACTGTTTTTTTGAAATCAGAGCTATACCCTGACAAAGACCCTAGATTGTTCAAATTAGCATGTTAAATAGAAGACCGCATCAGATCAAGTCGTGTATAGATACACAAAATGCTATTTTTTATGAATACAATGGGATGGAGATAAATTCTCTAGAAATGTCGTGATTTGCAGAAAATTCCGGGGTTGACAACTTTACATTTTTATACAAAACCATCGATATTATGCAACAATCTGACTTTCACATCAAGCGGCAACTTGTCCTAGTACATTTTTGCCTGAGACTCTTAGAATTTACCCAAGAACTAGAGGGAAGAATAAAGCTGTTAGACTCTTTTCCAGCCTGAACTGCACACCTTGAAAGCACACCTACAGGAATAGGTGAGAACATGTTTTTTAAAGCATGAAAATCTAGGAGGGGCCTTTGTATTATCAAAGGTTGATGCGGGGACCTCCGTCATAATCGCTGCGGACGGGAGCGTTTAGAGGGGGGAGGAGTTAGACTTATTAGTATAAGTCTGTACAGTGGTGTATTCTCTGTTCCTAAGTGAGGGTTGAGTTAACTTGACTGGTGTACGCCTCCTGGGGAAGCTGGGACGGTTCATTTTGACGAAGCCCTCAGCCCTCGGATCTCCAGCTTTGCCTGGAGTCGTCCCCGGGGGTAGCAAGGGCCACCGAAGGCGGTTCTGCGCAGAGGCGGTGGCATTCGGGTCACCCCAGGCCTCTGGGTGCCCGCAGGTGGGGCTCCCGTCGCGGCCCGTCCCCTCGGCTAACAGCCAACAGCCGACTCCATCCTGTGGCCGCCACGCTGGGGCTCGGCCGCCTCCAGGCAGGCGGCGCGGGGCGGCGCGGTGAGAGCGCGGAGGGCCCGCGGGGACGGGGACGGGGACGGGGACGGGGACGGGCCAGCAGCGACCAGGGGCCTCCCTGACCCCCGCCCCCCGGCCTGTCTCGGCGGGTCCCGCAGCCCCGCGGCTCTGTGCAGGCCCTTCCGCTGCTGCGGGACCCAAGGGAAGACGCGGGGAAGGTGGGGGGGGCTGTCGGGACAATGTCTCCGCTCCGCGACTTGGGGCAGGTCCCCGAGGTCCACGTCTGTGGGACAGTGTCCTTGCGTCGAGAGGAGGCGAGACACGAAGCTCCCTCCACCCGCCAACTTAATACCCGCCGGCACCGGGCTGGGCGCGGTGAGGAGCTCCAGGAGCTCCGAGCTGAAGAGGATCCAGGGAAGTTTACTGTGGGCACCAAGGAGCCGTCGCAGGAGGGCCGGAGCTCCACGCGGGAAGGCCGGGGAGCGTCCCGTGTGGACACGGGAGGGCCAGGTGGCCGCTGGAGGTCACAGCAGGGAGCGGGGACAGGGACGGGGAGCGCCTGTGCCCACCCGGGGCGTCCCGCCTGCTTCTGTGCGCGCGAAGACACACACACAAGTACCCGCACGGACGCGCTCGCGAAAGCCCATTTTGAAATTTCACAATCAACAAAAAGACAGAAGACCCCCCGGGGAAAACATGTGGAACGTGAACAACAGATCAAAATGTTACATTGTTCACATGTACAGAATTCACGTAGAAAGAAATGAATAATAATAATAACAACAATAATAGAGCTCCTTCTAGTGACTAAATGAGCAAAGGACATGAACAGGGCATGTTCTCAAAAAAGAACTACACATGTTTAAAAATCCATGAAAACTACATTAAGCTCACCAGCAGTTAGATCAGTCTAACTTTTAAATAATTAAATTAGTGTGAATTCCTGGTTATTCAATTAACTCAGTTAATTATTGATAACAATAAAATTTCCTGTTAGAGCAGCAAAGTTTAAAACGGTCGAGAGCCCTAATATTGGACATACTGTGCAGACTACAGGCTTTTGTGCACTGAAGATGGGAATGTGATGTATCTAAGTCTGGTGACGTGAGTCGACAAAGAAAAGATGTCATTGTTAAGAGTGAATCTAAAAGAAAAAACTGAGTGGACAATTATACAGAAATACATTTGTAATAATCATCATTGTAGGATTTTATGTAATAGCAAAAAAACAAAACCAAACCACAACAACCCTAAAAACAGAACACAGCAAGCAACAACCAACCGACCTAAATATTTTGCTATTTGGGAATGATAAAAATAATTGGGGTATAGACACATAGTACACTATTACAACGCAATGAGAATTTGGGCAGATCTACATTTATGCCATAAAAATATTCATAACGTGCTACAGAGAACATAACTTAGAAAAGCATACCACAATTTTATTTGAAATAATAAATTGCATATGGTTGTGAATTAGCATGGAAAAATATCCAGAAACATATACATTAAAACATTATTAATGGTTATCTCTTGATGGTAAGATTACAATTTCCACTTTATTTTTATACCTTTCTCTGTTGTCTGTATCGCCCACAATTATGATAGATGACTTTTATTATCACATAAACCAATTAAGCAGTTTTTATGGAAGATGGAAATAAAGCCTGAGCAACTGGGACAAATTTCCATGAAACGCTCTAACTGTGCCTTCTACAATGTTTCCTAATCTGAAAGTATAATTTCCTGCTTCGGTTTATAGTACTGCAGAGGTAAATAAAGAGACTAACAAAAGAGATGTATCTTTCACAGACCATAAAAGTTCCATTTCACTGGTGAAAAATTCTCTCTTCTCATATCCCTGAGGCATTATATTAAGTCTCCATATGGAAGGAGGGAAAAAGGAAACTTGCAAAGACACAAAGGCTGTCTCTGAAGGAGGCAGCCCAACAGAGAGCCTGTGTGGTGGGGACACATTCCCGCCCCCTTCGCCCCGCCTCCACCAGCTTCCGCAGTCAGCCGCCCCTGCGCCGGTGCATGTGCTGTGGTCAGAATCCAGTCGTCGGAGATGAGGAAATGGTGATGGAGAGCTAAGCCTAGATAGACAAGGACAGGGTGGGAATGGGAGAGGACCGGGCCTTTCAGAGGCTCAATGATGTCCGTAGACCTCCCGTCTCGACAGTGAAGGTCCAGGTCCTGAGTATCTCACGCCTGATCAACTACTTTGTTTTCCACAGCCTCTCTGAGAATCCTCCTTCTCTGGTCCTCAATGTAGTTGTCAAACTTACCCCATCTGTGGCTACAAGGAGCAAGACACACTTGTGTTTGAATCCCAGTATTACTCTTTAATATCTTTGTGACTCCTGGGAAGTAACTGAGCTCTCTAAAATTTCACGTCCTCATCAGTAGAGCAGGTATAATACCCTTGCCTCTGGCTCTCTGGAAGGGTGCGGGGCCATAGCCCCCAGCACTAGGCTCTGCACCTAGTCAGGGTTCCCCAAATGAACAGGAAACCATTTCCCATGTGTTAGAGCCACGCAGGTTTCAACCTCCATGAGACCTTGGCTGGTTGACTGGATCGTTTATCAAACAAGCAGGATCATTTTTGAGAGTGAAAGGGGGGGCTTTAGTTACGCCAGTGCAAGGTGGGATCTGGGGACTGACCGGGCAAATCAGGACAGATGGCCATTCTGGCTCTTAATGTGATTCTCTCGAACTGGACAGCGTTCATGGTGGTCGGTGCATGATCATCGGCGCTGAATCTGAAGGACTGCCTTGTGGGGGGTGAGGCAGGAGGCTCTGAGGATGCCCTGAGCACGTGTCCGCGGTGCACTTACGGGGCATCACTGTCACTCACTTGCATGTCAGCTTCCCCATAGTGTGCTGTGTGACTTTACATCCATGGTGCCTAGCATATTGCACGTGCTCAATAAATGTTTATTGAACTTATGACCAGATGCTCTGGAACCATTAGCCTCAGATGCCAGGAAATGGCTCCTGCAGTATCCAGTGGTTCCTGGCCGGAGTCCAGCTTCCTGGCAGTCGGAAAATTACACCGCGATGGTCCGCCAGCGACAGCAGCAATCATCGGTACTACCTGTTGGGTCAAGAAGAGAGTTGCTGGCCGCTGCTCTCCGACAAGGTAGTGGTACTTTCTGACGGGCTTCGGACCCTACCTGGCTTTCGTGGCATTTTGTTGGGTCGCTGTGCTTTGCCTGCAGAATCATCTCTTGAGTCCGTGAGACTGTGAGCCCTTGGAGAGCAAGCAGCGGGATAGGTTGTTCACATATGTATTCCCAGCTCTTACAAGCCTCCACACAGATCTCAATGAATATTCGTGGGATGAAACGTAAGAAATTGTGACAATTAAGTGGTTATGAAATAAAGATCCAAAGATTAAAAACTGAAAGGAGTATTGTAACTTGCCATATAAATGTGGAAAGTTCACTTATCTTTGGGCCCCGTTTCCAATATCTGTCGAAGGGAGATAAAAAACCTCACAGTGTGAAAAAAAAATCCCACAGTGTGGCGTCAGGTACACCAGTTGTCATCAAGAGGCATAAGTCGTAAGTCGTAAGTCATAAGTACTATTAAGACAATAAGTCGTAAGCTGTAGTGGCAAAGCTTATAGCTTTGGGTTCAGGTCAGTCAGAGTTCCCATGGGATCTGTCTACTTTTTATTAATGGTTAGAATTTGAACATTAAAAAAATTTAAAAAAAAAAGAATTTGAACATTAACTTAGTTCATCCAAGTCTCAGTTCCCTGCAAAGACTAAGCGAGGGGCCACTCTGGAAAACAGTTTAGATGTTCGAACTGGAGGGTATTTGGTAAGGGAAATAAGTCAGCCAGACGAAGACAGTTATCATAAGATTTCACTCACACGTGGAATTTAAGAAACAAAACAGAGAAGCATAGGGGAAGGGAGGGAAAAATAAAACGAGAGGAAATTAGAGAGGGGACAAACCAAAAGAGACACGTAATCACAGGAAACCAACTGAGGGTCGCTGGAAGGGAGGAGGGTGGGAGTTTGGGGTAACCGGGGATGGACATTAAGGGGGGCACGTGATGTAATGAGCACGGGGTGTTATATAAGACTGGTGAATCACTGACCTCAACCTCTGAGACTAATAATACACTATTATGTTAATTAATCGAATGTAAATTAAATTAAATTAAAAGAATAGAGACTTCCCATATCAAAATTAAAAAAAAAAAATGAAGACTAAGATAGGGGCACCTGGGTGGCTCTGTCAGTGAGCATCCAACTCTTGATTTTGGCTCAAGTCATGATCTCAGCGTTGTGAGGTCAAGCCCTGCATAGGGGTCTGCCCTGGACGTGGGCCCTGCTTAAGATTCTCTCTCTCCTTCTGCCACTCCCCACCTCCTCCTCTTTCCCTCTAAAAAAAAAAAGTACACTTACCAAATACAGATCTTTAAAAGAAAAGAGTAAAACATAGTAT